>CAMZMU010000044.1:27493251-27694095 GCA_947311845.1 Poa pratensis
TTTTCTTTTCAAGGCAAAATACATAATAGTTTTCGAAAGTTTTAAATTTTTCTGATTTTTCAACTTTTTGAAAAACTTGGGATGTTACATACTACCACCCTTAAAGGGAATCTCGTCCCCGAGATTCGGGAAGGCTAGCAAGAGGTTGTGACGGCTTGGCTACCACCGTTAAAAGGAAATCTGCGTTGGTAGTCCAAATTCAAGATGCAAACTTGATTGAGAGCGTACCGTTCACCATGCTAGGTTCCTCAATCACCTCTTCCACATTGGCGTGGTTCACATATCCTTTACCAAAAGGCTTTGACTTGGTTGTTTCTTCTGTCTTTTCCTTTTCTGGGCACTTATTGGCATAATGGCCCTTGTTACCGCACTTGTAGCAAAGCACTTGGCTGATATCTCTCTTGAGCTCAGAATTTGGGCGGTGCTGTCCATTATTATGGTTATGGCCAGCATGTCCATTTCCCTTGTGGTCTCCATTGCTTCCCTTGAATCCACCATTGTGATCAAGCTGCTTGAGGTGACTTCCTCCACCATGGTGATTCCCATGTTTGTGACCATGGTTCACATCAGGAGTAGAGTGCCTCTTGAATGAAGGCTCAGAAAGATGTTTATTGTAACTCCGCTTTCTGTTCTTTTAGGTCTTTGTAGTGCTAAAAGGTCCTCTATCTCTTGTTCATCATATTCTATCACAAAGGCTGACGACCTGGTTCGCTTGATGGGACAATCTCGAGAGATATGACCTTCCTCTTCACATGAGTAACAACATTTAGTGGTGACCTTCGAAGTGTGGGGGTGAGTTCTGAGTCTGGCTTCATTCATCTTCTCGGGGCAGTTATTGGCATAGTGCCCTGTGTTCTTGCATTTGAAGCACATCACTTGACTAATGTCTCTCTTGTGGGGGTTGTTCTGGAGTTTCTTCTCTGATTCTTCTACTTCCAAGGTCTTCCTGATAGTATGTTGCATCCCCTCTTGTATTTGCTGCCTAGCTTGCTGCACTATGGAATAGAGTTGACATTGTGATGGGATGTGGTTTGTTGCCTCACACAAAAAGCAAGTAACTAGGGTTGTGGGACATCCGTCTTGGAGAGAGACACCATGGGGCCACTCATCATGACATTCCTTCGATGTGTGTCCTATTTCTCCACACGTCTGGCAGGCTTGAGGTTTTCTCAAAACACTTCCTTTGAATTTCGTGTTACCTATGTCAATCTGTGGTGTTTTGGTGTTACTGTTGGCCATGTGGTGACGCATCAGCTGCACAATGTGGGTCTGATTATCCAACAGTTGTTGCATCCCTTGGGGTAACTCTTTGTTGCAGTTGTTGACTTGATTTTGGGCCATGAGTTGCATCAACTGACTCTGAGCTTCTAATAGTTGCATTGCATTTGTCCTCTCATCATCGTTGATACTTTGGCAAGGCATCTGTTTAGGTTTAGCATAGATGAGTAAAAGATAGACAGATCTAAGAGAATTATTCCTACCCATACAAGCAATTTGACACAAACAACCACACCTGATAAAAACGCACAAACCTTTGAGAAAACCACACTAGTCGTTTTGGATCGAAGTACACCTAGGATATGGGGAAACAATATGATAGTACTGCCATACCACAATTTGATAGGTCAATACATCAACATGGTTTCTTTATTCTAATACATAAGGGGGTCTATTCTATCTACTTCCTGAGTGTATCGAGTTCTTCCTCTATTCCATTGAGTTCATCAAGGGATTTCTGAGTGTTGTGAAGTCTAAATTGAAGTCTTCCTCCAAGGTGCTCGATGGCCTCCCATGCTGCACTTCTTGCTGAATCAAAGAATGATGTTCGAATTATTGGGTTTGTGAACATGTAGCAACCTTTGGTCTTGTGGTCATCGTCTTTGTTCTTGTATAGATGGAGTTGTACCCACCAGTACTCTTGACCTTCACCCTTGAAAGGAAATCATTTGTAGACTGCTGCTCCTTCAAGTCCCATGCTCAACATGAGGTCCTTCAAAGCTTTTGGAAACTCAGTCTCACATTCCAAGGTCATGGTCATTGCTGGACCTTTCTTGAGTGATTCCAGGAGGCGGGACATCTATAAATAAGAAAAGGCATTTAGATCACGAATAGTTAAGAAGTTACAAGAATGATATCAACAGTTTTTAGACAAAAGCAAATAAGTTTTGTCCTATGGGCTTTCTTATTCCTAACCAGACTTAGGGTTTCGAACCTACAGGCAACACAGTGCTCTGATACCATCTGTAGCGTACCTGCACTTAGAAATTGGCAAGGTACCTGTGTATAGTGCAAACCCCTGGATCGATTCATTTGCACACACAGTCTAAGATGAAATATCACAACATTGTATCAATTATTACACGTAGATCCAGTACTTAGGAAAATATCCTTTACAAATTGCATAGCGCGAAGCTAGCTTTTAAAGAGTAAAGCAGCGGAAATAATAATCTTCATGGAGTCCTCATCCTTTGCATGTGCCACAGGTGAAAACATGTTGGTTGCAGACTCGAAACCCTTAACGTAAACTCACTCGTCGTCAGAACAATCTGCAACAAATAAAATTTTGCAACAGAGTGGGTCAGATACCATTAAAAATGGATCTGGCAAGTGACACTTTGTGGACACTTAATGGAATAACTCTATAGCCTATATGCATATTTGGCTGGTGGAGTTCAAGGCTATTTTGCATAAAAGCCAATTTTGCCTAACACTTTGTAAAACATTTTCTTCAAATTTGAGACATGGCATGAAATCCATGGTCTCATCTACCCTTGTTCACCCATCAAAATTTTACTTAGAGAAATAAGATGTTGGGAGCCTCCGTTGCCATCCTTGATCAGCTGCTTCAATTGTCCATAACCGGGGACACGGCTAAGTACTTAGTTTGTCACTCTGCAGAGGTTGTGCACTTTCACCATTAGACCCAACAAACCCAAACTATCCGCAAGCACTCAAATTGTGCTAAGGAAAAGGAGAGAGTTGAGACGAGACTTTTCAGAAGCATATTCCCCATCCCATACCGGCTTGACCCGTTCCCTCCTACATCCTCTACATCTGCTTGTCAAGCCGGGAGGAGTCCACGCAACTTAATCCATCTAGCCAGAGCCCCTTTGACTAATGGCTGCACGGTAAGCAACTTCACTTAGAGAAACATTGGTCCCTTTAATCCTGGGTGGCAACCACAAGTGAATATCCCTTCGGGACAACACTCAACTCTCGTCATCCTTGCAAGCCCAAATCCACCCAGGTGATAAATTAACTTAGTAGAATTTAAGCTTTGAATAAAACAAATTTGCATTGCATCAATAATTCTACTAAGTTATCAATAGGATTCTAGACACAACTAGTGTAAAGGAGATAGTTGTTTCAGCATAGCAATACTATCCTACACATGCATATAAAGAAATATTCTAAGTCTATGCATAGTAAAAAACTTAGGAAATTCATGAGGGTGTGCCACTTGCCTTGGCAAACAGAAGAACAGGTGTAGCAGTTGCAACCACCTTCGTCTCTCTCCGGAATTTCTAACAAGTCAAACAATTCACAAATAAACATACAATCATAAATGCAACACTTAGAAAAATATGATATGCATGTGATGCAGGATGACACAGAGAAATGTGGTATAAAAGACAAACAAAACAAAATAAAGGAAAGACAACAAAATAACATTATCCCTTCAGCTAAGGCAAGGTAAGGTAGAGTAAAATAAATTTGATAAAACCACCACTTGAAGGTTGTAAAGCTACTCTAAGTCTTCACAAGTTTGGTCTTCAAATAATCTTCAACTCCTTTGCAGCTTCATTGATCTTCAAATAGCCCTCTATGAACTTAGTCTTAAACACCAAGGACTTGGCCTATGTCCAAAGTGAGACAAAAATAGAAAGGAGATAGAAAGAAAAGAAGTAGTTGGTCTTCTAAAATTCTTCTCTTTGCTTCCTTGTAGTTTTACTTGATGTGATGACTTCATTGCGCATTTGTGGACTTGTTGATTCTGAAGACTTGATGATGTTGGCAGCTGGTTGATCTTGAATATAACTTAGCCACCATGAAGTTTAAGAGAAGGAGGAAGAAAGGAGAGAAAGGAAAGAAAGACTTAGAAAATGTAGCTGGTTGGTCTTCATGAACTTTCTCTTGATTTCTTCTAAGTACTTTTCTTCTTGGAGATGTTCCTGAGTCTTGTCTTCTTGGCTAAGTCCTTCTTTGGTTCTTGATTGTTTCCACTAATTTCTAACTTAGTGTCTTTAACTAGAGGGGTCAAAAGAGCTAGCATTCATCCTCAAAATTTCTAAGGAGGAAGTCATGTGAAAGTATAAAATAATACTAAGGACTTAATTATGCATGCCATGCTTATGTAAAAGCTCTAAGGAAATGCAAGCAAACAAGATGTTCCAAAAATAACTAAGGACCAAAGAGGTCAAACAATAAGTCAAAAATAATCCTAAGGAAAAGTAAACTAATTAAGAGGTGCTAGATTTTGCTAAGGAAAAGTATTCTAGCAGAAGTTTGAAATAAATTCTAAGGATAAAAATTGTCAACTATTATAACTTAGCAAAATAACCAATCAACTAAGTTTTCCTAAAGTGCTAAATTTTCTAAGGAAAAGATTTTAGCTTTTTAGATAAGGGTGGAGAATTTTTCTAAGGAAAAGTGTTATCAAATTTTACCCAAATATTTTCTAAGGAAGAAATAACACTTTGGTGGAAAAAGGTGGAATAAATCTAAGTTATTTTGCATCTAACATGGTCATAAAGACTTAGTCAAAATTTCTATTCGAAATTAATGTGGAGAACAATTTTGATATAGTTTACTTATTAAAATAACACCTAAAAAGCAATAAAAACAATTTACATGCAAAAACACATAAAAACACTTCTACAAAAATACAGAGCAATGCTACGGCCATTATTTATACAAACAAAAATATAGCAAAATATTTTGGTCAATTATCAATTTTTTAAAATTAAATTATAGCCAAAATATCAATTAACCCATTTTTAAAATTTATCTAAATTAATTTCGTCCAAACCTCAAATTAAGCATACAGAAAGTTTCTACACATTATTAGCTTTCCAAAAATATAAATTTCATAAATTTTGGCTAAAGGAATAAAAATTAATAATGAATCTAAAATCCAGGGACTAATCTGTGATGCGCAGGGGCTAAAACGTAAAGAAAACTGAAAAGATCCTCGCGCTGAAGTCCTCCGTCGACATGGCGTCTTCTGGTTGGTGCGGAGCTGCTGACTGTGCTGCTGACGCTGCTGCTGACTGGGCTGTCGACGTGGCGCGCTCTGATTCGCCGGTACCGGTTCGTCCGGGATCTAATCCTACGCGTCCAATTTAGATCGAACGGAGGAAGGAGGGTTGACCAAACCTTGCGACGCGAGGCTGCCGGAGATGGAGGTCGCGGTGGTCGGCGGCTCGGGAACTCGTGGGCGGCGTTGCTCCGGTGGTCCTACGGGCTGGAAAAGATGGCGCCGAGGTGCGGCACGTCGAGGGGAAGGCGATGGAGGTCACGGCGTCAACTCTTGCGTCCTGGAGGGGCGATACGACGCCGACGATGGCGCGGCGACTCCGGCGAGCTACGGGCGACCAAGCTCAGCTCAAATTCCCTGCACGAAAAATTCGACAGAGGGCTCAGAGAGATGCGCCGGGCCATGGGGACTCGAAAGAGACCAAAACGGGGCGGCGGAACCTTGTCTCTTGTCGGGAATCGAGGAAGATCGGCGGCGGCGGTGATGAACTTCGATGAGGAGATTTGCGGCGGCGGTGAGGTCTAGGGTTAGGGTTTTCGGGGTCTAGGGCGCGGACGTCGAGGCGCTCCCTCTTATAGGGCTGGAGGCGTGGGGGAGGGGCTAGGGCCGTGTCGAGCACGGACGCCGAGGCCGGTAGGATACGGCGATGAAGGAGCCGACAAGTGGGTCCCATTTGTCAGCGTGAGGGAGCACGCGGCTGGGCCGCGCTATGCGCTGCTCGCGCGTTAGGATAGTTGGGCTCGGCCCATTTAGGCTAGGTCCGCATTTTTTTTCTTCAGAAATTTATTTTCTTTTCTATTTAAAAAAAAAAACAAATATCTTTTGAATTTGAAACTCAAAATCATTCAAACCACTTTCAGTAATTTTGTAAAAACAAACTCTTTGATCTGCAGCCTTAAATATCATTTTCCAAAACATTTTATTTATCTAAATTTCCTGAAATGTGTTTAAATGAATATTGGACACTTAATGTCATTTGAAATCTATAGGGTTTTATAAATTCCTTTTGAACTTAAATTTTAAAACCAAAGCAAAATATGATTAATATGATTTATATCCCCCAATAAAATAATCTTATAAAAACTCAAACATTTTTAAAAAGGGTTTGATAAATCAAAATGAATTTAGAACTCATTTTAGAATCCAAATACTTATTTTGTTCCAAAAGCAAAACTATAAAACTTGAAAATAGAGGATAGGTGAGTAATAGAATAAAACTCAATGCATACAAATAATTCACAACCAAACACACTTTTCAAATAGGAATCATTTTGATTTCCAAACTAGGTTTTTAATAGACAATATGACACTTGTTGTCCAATTTAAAATAGGTTTAAAACAATCAGAGGTGGCTTAAATAAAACTTGAATACCACAAGATAAACATTTTGCAAAAATATATTTCAACAAATACAAACAATCACAAGCAAACATTAAAAGAACAATATATAAAAGTCAAAAGAAAATTGGAGCATAATTGCTCTACTAATATATTTTCGTAAATATGTTTTCAAGTGGAAATTTATTTCCCACATTTGAAATAGCCAAATGCAAACAATGCTATATGATGATGAATGTATGCATGAATTTTCTTTTCAAGGCAAAATACATAATAGTTTTCGAAAGTTTTAAATTTTTCTGATTTTTCAACTTTTTGAAAAACTTGGGATGTTACATACTACCACCCTTAAAGGGAATCTCGTCCCCGAGATTCGGGAAGGCTAGCAAGAGGTTGTGACGGCTTGGCTACCACCGTTAAAAGGAAATCTGCGTTGGTAGTCCAAATTCAAGATGCAAACTTGATTGAGAGCGTACCGTTCACCATGCTAGGTTCCTCAATCACCTCTTCCACATTGGCGTGGTTCACATATCCTTTACCAAAAAGGCTTTGACTTGGTTGTTTCTTCTGTCTTTTCCTTTTCTAGGCACTTATTGGCATAATGGCCCTTGTTACCGCACTTGTAGCAAAGCACTTGGCTGATATCTCTCTTGAGCTCAGAATTTGGGCGGTGCTGTCCATTATTATGGTTATGGCCAGCATGTCCATTTCCCTTGTGGTCTCCATTGCTTCCCTTGAATCCACCATTGTGATCAAGCTGCTTGAGGTGACTTCCTCCACCATGGTGATTCCCATGTTTGTGACCATGGTTCACATCAGGAGTAGAGTGCCTCTTGAATGAAGGCTCAGAAAGATGTTTATTGTAACTCCGCTTTCTGTTCTTTTTAGGTCTTTGTAGTGCTAAAAGGTCCTCTATCTCTTGTTTATCATATTCTATCACAAAGGCTGACGACCTGGTTCGCTTGATGGGACAATCTCGAGAGATATGACCTTCCTCTTCACATGAGTAACAACATTTAGTGGTGACCTTCGAAGTGTGGGGGTGAGTTCTGAGTCTGGCTTCATTCATCTTCTCGGGGCAGTTATTGGCATAGTGCCCTGTGTTCTTGCATTTGAAGCACATCACTTGACTAATGTCTCTCTTGTGGGGGTTGTTCTGGAGTTTCTTCTCTGATTCTTCTACTTCCAAGGTCTTCCTGATAGTATGTTGCATCCCCTCTTGTATTTGCTGCCTAGCTTGCTGCACTATGGAATAGAGTTGACATTGTGATGGGATGTGGTTTGTTGCCTCACACAAAAAGCAAGTAACTAGGGTTGTGGGACATCCGTCTTGGAGAGAGACACCATGGGGCCACTCATCATGACATTCCTTCGATGTGTGTCCTATTTCTCCACACGTCTGGCAGGCTTGAGGTTTTCTCAAAACACTTCCTTTGAATTTCGTGTTACCTATGTCAATCTGTGGTGTTTTGGTGTTACTGTTGGCCATGTGGTGACGCATCAGCTGCACAATGTGGGTCTGATTATCCAACAGTTGTTGCATCCCTTGGGGTAACTCTTTGTTGCAGTTGTTGACTTGATTTTGGGCCATGAGTTGCATCAACTGACTCTGAGCTTCTAATAGTTGCATTGCATTTGTCCTCTCATCATCGTTGATACTTTGGCAAGGCATCTGTTTAGGTTTAGCATAGATGAGTAAAAGATAGACAGATCTAAGAGAATTATTCCTACCCATACAAGCAATTTGACACAAACAACCACACCTGATAAAAACGCACAAACCTTTGAGAAAACCACACTAGTCGTTTTTGGATCGAAGTACACCTAGGATATGGGGAAACAATATGATAGTACTGCCATACCACAATTTGATAGGTCAATACATCAACATGGTTTCTTTATTCTAATACATAAGGGGGTCTATTCTATCTACTTCCTGAGTGTATCGAGTTCTTCCTCTATTCCATTGAGTTCATCAAGGTATTTCTGAGTGTTGTGAAGTCTAAATTGAAGTCTTCCTCCAAGGTGCTCGATGGCCTCCCATGCTGCACTTCTTGCTGAATCAAAGAATGATGTTCGAATTATTGGGTTTGTGAACATGTAGCAACCTTTGGTCTTGTGGTCATCGTCTTTGTTCTTGTATAGATGGAGTTGTACCCACCAGTACTCTTGACCTTCACCCTTGAAAGGAAATCCTTTGTAGACTGCTGCTCCTTCAAGTCCCATGCTCAACATGAGGTCCTTCAAAGCTTTTGGAAACTCAGTCTCACATTCCAAGGTCATGGTCATTGCTGGACCTTTCTTGAGTGATTCCAGGAGGCGGGACATCTATAAATAAGAAAAGGCATTTAGATCATGAATAGTTAAGAAGTTACAAGAATGATATCAACAGTTTTTAGACAAAAAGCAAATAAGTTTTGTCCTATGGGCTTTCTTATTCCTAACCAGACTTAGGGTTTCGAACCTACAGGCAACACAGTGCTCTGATACCATCTGTAGCGTACCTGCACTTAGAAATTGGCAAGGTACCTGTGTATAGTGCAAACCCCTGGATCGATTCATTTGCACACACAGTCTAAGATGAAATATCACAACATTGTATCAATTATTACACGTAGATCCAGTACTTAGGAAAATATCCTTTACAAATTGCATAGCGCGAAGCTAGCTTTTAAAGAGTAAAGCAGCGGAAATAATAATCTTCATGGAGTCCTCATCCTTTGCATGTGCCACAGGTGAAAACATGTTGGTTGCAGACTCGAAACCCTTAACGTAAACTCACTCGTCGTCAGAACAATCTGCAACAAATAAAATTTTGCAACAGAGTGCGTCATAGGCAGCTAAACAAAATGACACCCTTAAACATGAAATATGCTGCCTCTCCATAGGGCTTCAATGCCGCCCGCAGGTGTAGATCACGGACGTCGAGGTCTCGTACCTAAGAACGTTCAGGATGAACCCACCATATTTATATTTGAATGCAAGGATGTCGTCGACATGCAACATCAACCGCCTGGCCAATCTCTCCCATCCATTCAGAAGGACAAGGCGATCATCAACCCACTGAAGCTCAACTGTTGTGTGGCAAAACCTTTTAACCCAGATTGGCATGTCTATCTTACCAGAGAACTTGGGATCTTTATCTTTCGCCGTCCTGATTATGTTGGTGTGATTCAACAGAGCATTGGTAAATGATTCCGGGATGACCAAAGCAACTAGCTCAGCAGTTGTCACCTGCACATAGAACCGGGAAGGGAACGGGTCGTTCGGTATATGACGACCTAAATATGGACCCCTTCCTAGTTTCTGAACATGCTTAACAGCCTTCTGAAGGCTAACTGGGAGCAACCTACGGACACCAGCAGTGCGCTCTATGGCATTTCATCTGGCCTAGAAGGAAAGAAAATTAAGAAATAATCACGGATTGAACAGGTGATCAGAAATTATTTGCTACAAAAGAAATTTACCCTTGCAACGGAGGCCATGTGAAAAATGCACACTATGTGTACGACTAATGCAGATGCCAGATTATCAATGCAAGAGTAGCCCTAGCCTTTTACCAGTAAACCAACTAAGCAGCTCTAAAAATTAGTACGAACTGACATCTAATACGAAAGCCATTACTTACCAATGCAGGAGGCGGCGCTGACGGTGCTGAACTGCTACCTCCAGCAAAATTTAACGGCGCAAGAATGGGGGTGCGACGGAGAACAGATCCAATAGGAACACCAAATAATATTGGTCCCACAGGAGACGGTGGTCTTACGCCGGGCATGCTAGACTCAAAAATAGGACGAACGAAGGAAAATCCACCGTTCAAGCTGAACGGACTAACCGAGTGAGACTGGGACACCACCGGTGCTGTATGTAGAGGGGGAGCATCATTGAGAGACAGAGAATAGTTTGATGCCACAGATTGTGATAGCGCTGTAAGTGCATTCGCCGCCGCCTGTGCGTAGGCCGACTGCTGTGATTGGTGGAGATCTGCATAACTCTGCTGCTGAACAGGCACGCAAGGCCGATAGAGCGACGGGGATGGGCGATAGACCATACGCGGCGCCGCTATCGACGGCGCTGCAAATAGCCCCGAACCTTCATACTGGGGAACGGCATACTGAGCCGGCGAGATAGAGGAAAGGTCGGAGCCTCCAGCAAATACTGGGGGACGGTTGGGTACAAACTTGGTGGCTAGGCTAGCTGTTGACGGTGGCGGGCGAGCGGAAATATCCATCAGCGGCTGGCGGCGCATAGCTTCCTCGTCTGGATCTAGATCTGAGAATGTTGGAGGCTATGGGGATATACTGAGCCGGCGAGATAGAGGAAAGGTCGGAGGCTCCAACAAATAGAATATACAGCCATGGCCAGAACACATGTTTTTTATTTTGAGTCAAGGGCAATCCACGTAAAGCGGAGGCGCATCAGGTGTGCGTCAAGCCCAGAAGGCCCAGTTTCAGGGCTATGATCCAAATATATGGCCCGGCTAGCAGGCAGTCCAACTTCGATAGTTTTTAACAGAATTAACTCTACCAAAACTGAAGAAAAAAAACTTCGTCATCGTATTTCCTTAGTCCAGACAACATGAACAGAATTATTACAGAATTAACTATACCTAAGGTACGAACTGAACTACTTTTCATATAAGAGGAGCAACGAGTTACTTCGTCCCTGAAACAACATTGGCGCACCTTAGTCACACAGCAAAACGCCTACAACTTACGTCATAGAGCATTGTTTTGTTGCAATATGTAATACTCTGCAAGAATTTGTGTCATAATTCATTGGCTTACCTAAAATATACTTAGTAAACATGGATACACGGGTACATAATAGTTCGGTACATAATAGTTCGTACAATGCATAATATGGTATTGCTGCTACTGATACTACAAACACGAACAGAAACGCTTATTCATCTTCTTCTTCTTGTCCACTGCCTCGAACTTCGATTTGCAGGGCTAGGGTTTCCTGGCATTCAGACGACCCTTCTGTCGTGGGTTTGTCACGTCAGGTGTCATAGATGACTTCGTAGGTGTGGGATTACGCGAGTCAAGCATCTCCGAGCTTGGGATCGCAGGAACAAAGATCAACACAGATTTACCCAGGTTCGGCCCCCTCAATGTGAGGTAAAAGACCTACTTCCTGCCTACCCTAGATTGGTATTGATATGATAATCGAGGTGTTACAATGGAGGCGATCCGATCTGGTACTCGCCGTATGAGCTAGGGTTTGGGGCTTGATAGCTTGACCCGCTCTAAGTCCTGCGAGTCCTCTTTATATACACAGAGGCTCGCTAGGTTACAAAAGGAAACTTCCCCATAAGGAATACATCCACAGAGGCCTACTCGGAGACTACTTGGTCTTCACGTCCTCCGGGATTGTCTTCTAGATCTTTCTCCTTATGGCGGTTCAATATTGGGCTTGTTCCCAAGTGGGCCTTCATCCGTGCGAGTAAGTTAAGTCGCACTGGGCCGCGGGTTAATCCAGAAAGTATTCCCCCGACATTAGCCCCCAAGCGTGGCCTGAACTTCATAGTATTCTTGATCTTGAATGCTTAGGCCGTGCTTTTCCTTGTTTCGCGGCTTATAATTGTACAAGTTTGGCCTTGACTCGCACCTGGAAGATCATCTGACTTCGTGAGCTTTAGAGTATCCTGATAGCTTCAGAACTTGATGACGATCTATCTTCAAATTTTTGATGATAATATGATATAGCCCCCAAGGATTGAGAGGATGTTATGTGGTAATCATCTCAATTCTTCTCAGAGAACTCTGAAGGTCATCACCTGTAACTTGATATCATGAATAAAACAATTGTTAAGTTACAAGTAATTGTAATTGGTGTTGCCGTACTATAAGCAGTACATCGACCTCTAGTTAGGCCATCTGAATCCTTAAGTGGGCACTCGCGCGACTCAGTATTTCCTAGGAATATGTGTGTTCAGGGTCGAGAGCGGCCATGATAGGCAATCAAGCTCGATTGACGCCACACCCCAGTACTTTGGCCACATAATGCGAGTAGCAATCCAACTTAAGGTAAATTTGATAATTGCCAATAAATCGGCTGTTTCAGGGTAACAAAGACCCCAAGAAACATAATGATATTGCCATGATAGGCTAAGCTATGATAAGCTTTGATTATGATGACACATAAGGTCGCGCCTAGGTGGCAACCGAGTGTTATACATAGGGTTGGATCGCGCGTAGGTGGCGATCCATGGTGATACATGGGGTCGGTCGCGCCTAGGTGGCGACCAGAGATGATACAAAGTTTACGGCCGCGCCTAGGTGGCGCCGGTTTCTGATACAAGGGTCGATCGCGCCTGGGTGGCGATCAGATGTTGCATAGGTCGCGCCTAGGTGGCGACCAAAGTTGAAGTTCTAGCCCTGAGTGGCTGTGATGATACTCAGCTATAAAGCTGGAAAGGATGATGCTTGGCTCTGATTAGCCTTTTCTTATGTATAGTACGGTCGCAGGTGTGCGACGTTCCAAGGGCGAGGTGCCTCGAGACGATCCTCGAAATCATGGCGTTCGCTGCTTTCTTCCCTTACATCCAGCAGGTAGTACGACCCATTGTTTAGCTTCTTGCTGATGATGTAGGGTCCTTCCCATGGAGAGGACAGCTTATGCATTCCCTTGTGATCTTGTTTAAGTCGCAGCACTAGGTCGCCTTCTTGAAAGGTGCGGTTTTGATGCGTCTGGCATGATAGCGTCGCAAGTCTTGTTGATATACTGCTGACCTTGATGCTGCCAAGTCTCTAACCTCTTCTAATGTGTCCACCGAGTCTTGCCGAGCTATCTCATTATCTGTCTCGATGTAAGCCGCAACTCTTGGTGAATCATGTATGATATCGCTGGGCATGACTGCTTCTGCTCCATAGACCATGAAATATGGTGTAAATCCTGTGGATCTGTTAGGGGTTGTTCTCAAGCTCCACAGTACTGCTGGCAGTTCTTCCACCCAACATCCTGGAGATGCTTCGACCTTTTCAATAAGGCGCGGCTTAATTCCATGGAGAATTTCCTGGTTAGCTCGCTCAGCTTGTCCATTGCTCTGCGGGTGTGCTACTGACGTGAGGTCCAATCTTATCCCATTGTCTGCGCAAAATATCTGTGTAGCCCCTTCAGAGGTGTTGCTCCCATTGTCTGTAATGATACTATGGGGGTAACCGAAGCGGAATATGACCTTCTTCAAGAACTTGACTGCTGTTTCAGCCTCGCAATCTCCCACAGGTTCTGCTTCTATCCACTTTGTGAATTTGTCCACCATGACTAAGAGGTGAGTTTTTCCGTTTGAAGACCGTCTGAAAGGCCCTACCATGTCAAAACCCCATACGGCAAAAGGCCATGTGATGGGTATTGTGCGAAGTGCTTGGGCTGGCATATGATCTTGCCTAGCGTATCTTTGACATCCATCGCACACTCTGACAATTTGCTCTGCATCTGCTAATGCTGTTAACCAGAAGAATCCATGTCGGAACGCCTTTGCCACCAAAGATCTTGACGAAGCATGATGGCCACAATCGCCTGAATGAATTTCGTGCAAGATTTTTCGTCCCTCTTCTGGTGAGACACATCTTTGAATGCTCCTGATACGCTGCGCTTGTATAATTCATTGTTGATGATTGTATAGGCCTTTGATCGTCGTATGATTTTGCGCGCCTCAATTTCATCGTCCGGCAGCACTCCGCGACTTAAATATGCCATGTATGGCTCTGTCCATCCTGGCTGTTCATGCAGGGCTGCGACTAAAGTTGAATCATCCTCTGGCTCTGCAATGTCAATTTCTGCTGGAGGCTTGACTGATGGATTGTGCAGTTCATCCAGGAAAACATTGGGTGGGACTGACTGTCTATTGGATCCAAGCCGAGACAGGGCATCCGCAGCTTCATTTTGTCTCCGATCAATATGTTCAACTTGGTATCCAGTGAAATGTCCAGCAATTCTGTCCACCTCTCTCCTATATGCAGCCATGTTCGCATCCTTGCTGTCCCACGTTCCGGAGACCTGCTGTGCCACCAAGTCTGAATCGCCAAAACAGCGTATGCGACTGATGTTCATCTCCTTTGCTATACGTAGACCATGAAGCAGTGCCTCGTACTCCGCCACGTTATTTGTGCAGTTGAAGTGTATCTGTAACACATACCGCAGCTTGTCTCCCTTGGGAGATGTCAGAACAACTCCAGCCCCCGAGCCTTGCAACTGTCTTGACCCATCAAAATGCATGGTCCAGTATTTGGTTTCTGCCATGCTAGGGCAACTTGGATTTCTGTCCAATCGTTAATAAAATCTGCAAGGGCTTGCGACTTAATTGATGTGCGCGGCTCGTAGCTGATGTGATGTGGTCCCAACTCGATCGCCCACTTAGCGACTCTTCCAGTAGCTTCTCGATTACGAATGATATCTGCCAATGGTGCTGAACTCACCACAGTTATTGGATGCTCTTGGAAGTAGTGCTTCAGCTTGCGACTCGCCATGAACACTCCAAACACCAACTTCTGCCACTGTGGGTAACGCTGTTTGGAAGCTGTGAGGACTTCGCTCACGTAGTATACTGGCTCTGGACAGGGTATTCCTTTCCTGTTCTTGTCTCTCCACAACCATGACAGCACTCACAGCGCGGGAATTTGCCGCTATGTATAGTAGCATTGGCTCTTTATCTTTTGGAGCCGCCAGAACTGGAGCATTTGTCAATTGATGTTTCAAGGCTGTCAGAGCTTCGTCGCCTCTGCGTCCCAAACGAAGGTGTCTGATTTTTTCAACAGTCTGTACAAAGGTAGCTTTCTCTCCCAATCTTGATATAAAGCGACTCAAAGCTGCTACGCAACCAGTAAGCCGCTGTACATCTTTTATCTTTTCTGGCTTTTGGAGATCCATCACGGCCTTTATCTTGTCAGGATTGGCCTCAATGCCTCTTTCTGATACTATGAATCCCAATAGCTTTCCTGCTGGTACTCCGAAGACGCACTTTGTGGGGTTGAGCTTCATGTTGTATTTTCTGAGATTTGTAATGTCTCTGCCAGATCACCAATAAGATCCTGGCTAACTTGCGATTTAATCACAATATCATCCACGTAGGCATGAACGTTGCGACCTATTTGCTCATGTAGCAATTCTGAATGCATCTTTGGTAAGTCGCACCTGCGTTCTTCAACCCAAAGGGCATGCTGACGTAACAAAAAGCTCCGAAGGGTGTGATGAAGGACGTCTTTTCTTGGTCTCCCTCTTCATCTTGATTTGATGGTAGCCTGAATAGGCGTCCAAAAAGCATAACAGCTCGCACCCAGCAGTTGAATCAATTACTTGGTCGATTCTTGGCAAAGCAAATGGATCCTTTGGACAAGCTTTGTTAAGACTGGTGTAATCAACGCACATTCGCCACGTACCGTTCTTTTTCATAACCAATACTGGATTTGCCACCCACTCCGGATGGTATACCTCTGTGATGAATCCTGCAGCCAGCAAGCGAGCTATTCCTCTCCTATTGCCTTTCTCCTGTCATCATGAAAACGCCGTAGTGGCTGCTTCACTGGTTTAGCCGCAGGGTTCACTTTGAGGCTATGTTCTGCTAATTCTCTTGGTACCCCTGGCATATCTGACGGCTTCCATGCGAAGATGTCTTTATTTTCCTGGAGAAAAGCAACGAGGGCCTTCTCCTGTCTTCTTCCATGTGTGCTCCAATGCTAGTTTGCTTGGATGAGTCGCCAGGAACAAGATTTATCTGCTTAGTGTCCTGGGCCGCTTTGAATTTCATTGGTGGCTCGGCAGATGGCGTGGTAACCACACTCATATCGTTTGGGTCCACCTGCGACTTATAACCTTTTAGTTCTTCCGCGGCACAGGCGGATTCTGCGAAAGCCGCATCTCCTTTCTCACATTCTATTGCTTTTTCTCTATCTCCGTACACTGTGATGACCCCTTTTGGTCCTGGTATCTTCAACTGTAGGTACACGTAGCATGGCCTGGCCATAAACTTAGCAAAGGCCGTTCTTCCAAACAAGGCGTGATATGGGCTTTGGAATTTTACCACTTCGAAGCTTAGGAATTCACTTCTAAAGTTCTCTTCTGTTCCAAAAGTTACCCCTAGGGTTATTTTCCCCACTGGCCGTGCGGACCTTCCTGGGACAATGCCGTGAAATACTGTTGACGTGGGCTGCAGCTGGAATCCTTGAGTCCTAGACGCTGGAAAGTATCGTAGTACAAGATATTAATGCTGCTTCCTCCATCCATAAGCACTTTGGTCAGCTTGTATCCTGCAACGTATGGTGCCACAACCAGTGCCAACTTGCCAGGTTCCCGTACCTGTGGCGGGTGGTCGTCGCGACTCCAGGTTACCGCGTATTCTGACCACCTTAACCAAGCGGGTGTTGTTGGTATCACGGCGTTCACCTGCTGACTTCTCCGGCTCAATTTCTCTTCTCTTTTGGAGGTATCGATAACTATGTGTGATACTGCCCCGTCTGCCTGGGGTTACTCGCGCCGTGCTGCCCAATGTTTGTGTTATGAGCCGCACTAGGGTTTCCTTCATGGGAATTCCCCCCGTTGTGTTGGCTCTCTTCTTTCCACTTTTTGTAATAATGGCATTGCGCCTTGGTATGGTCCGCTGGCCGTCCATCACCTGTCGCATGAAGGTCGCATGGCCGGTTGAAAACTTCTTGCATATTGATTGGACGGGAGCCGTATCCTCGACCCCTTCCACGCTGGCCTCTGAATCCTCCACGCGCATTGGCGACGAGCCCTGAGTGACCATCTTCGCTTTTGCGTTTGTTTTGACTCGTGTTGTTGTGGCTCGTTTGCTGCTGCTGGGGCTTGTTGGAGTTTTTCTTTCCTTTTGCAGCAACCTCCTCTTCTTCTCCGTCTGACGCGTCTCTGGTTTTGTCTGAGCTGGCATATTTGTTAGCCGCAGCCATCACCTCGCTGAGGCTCTTGACTTTATCCTTCATGCGACCCAGCTTATGAATCAGCGGCTCAAACTTGCAGTTTTTCTCCATCACCAGGACGGCTGAGCTTGGTGGTATATTATCTGAGGAGTGTATTATTTCTGCCACCCTTTTCATCCAATGGCGACTTGACTCGCCTTCCTTCTGGACACAACGCTCTAAATCTTCTATATTGCAGAGTCGCTTGCAAGTTCCTTGGAAGTTCTTAATGAAGGCATCCTTCAGTTCCTCCCAAGTATTTATAGAGTTGGGAGGCAAATTTTGCAGCCATATGTGCGCTGCTCCTTCTAGCATCATGTTTAGGTAGCGTGCGCAGATCTCTTCAGATGCGTTTAGGATGCTCATGCCCATCTCGTAATTGTTGAGCCAAGTGGTTGGATCCATGCTGGCGTTATAGTTTGCCACCTTGCGTGGCCCTTTGAAATCTTCAGGAAAAGGTTCCGATCTGATCTTTCAGTGAAACACGCCGGTCCCTTGAGTCGCGAGGACAGGGCTGTGGGTGCGCCTGCGGGGTTATCTGCGGGCCGCTTTTGCATCAATGGTGCATTCGCCTGCGCTTCTGCGACTTGCTCCTGTTGCCTCTGTGCGACTCCTGACACGTCCTCTGGTGGCCTGCTCTGGACGCTTCTTTCTGCTGTAATCCTGTGATTGGCTGGTACGAGGGGCAGCTGTGCTTCGGCTTCCGCCCTATTGGCTTGTTGCAGGACTGCCGTACTTAACATCTGAATCGCGCGCCGCGCCTCAGCATTGACCGGGTCATCGCCTGTTGGTACCATCTGAGTCAAGATATTAGCCGCAGCATACATATTATCGACAGGGTTCTGGTAATGGCCCTGTGGGGTGTGAAACCTCCTTGGTTGTTGCTGGGTCTCTTGATTTGTTGGTACCCTTCCTTCCGCAGTCGTCTGGATTCCCGTCCCTGCGGCTGGAGTGAGCGGGATTTCCACTGTTGGTTGAGTCGCGCGCAGCTGTGTTTGCGGGTCAACCTGTTGTTGAGTCGCAGCCAGCGCGGCTACTCTCTGCCGCTCCTGTTGGATTCCTTGGTTTATCTGATCGAGCCTGCGGCGCTCTTCTTCCATCCTTCGAACCTCATACAGGAGCTCGGCCCTGGCGGCCTCAATTTCTGTTGCACGGAGGGCGGCGTTCGTGGCTGACACAGGGACAAGAAGTGGGTTGCTTGGGGGTGCCGATGCCTCGGTTTCTCCAGCAGTTCCTGACACCTGCTCCTCCGGCCATGTAAACCGCGACTTGTGCCATCTCTTGATCTGGTGATGATGTGATTTCTGGTGGGTAACCCCAGCAACTTTCTTCAAAGGCAGGTATGATGGACCCAAACTCTTGCGAGTCCATGCTTTCCACGGATTCTTCCCCGTCATCGGCGACTTCTTCTATTGAATCGCCTTCCTGGACCGATCTAACGGACCTGCCACCGATGAAGCCGACGAAGACGTTGATGGATCCGAACGGGATGACGTGGCCGGTCTCCAAATAATCTGCTTCCGGCCCCCAGCTTGAATCGTCGATGAGGGGTGTGCCATTGACCGTGATGATACGGCCAACAACAAGATCTTCAGCTCCCTTCATGGATCCTGCGCGGAACGTGACGCTCTTGACCGCAGGCCCCACGGTGGGCGCCAACTGTCGTGGGTTTGTCACGTCAGGTGTCATAGATGACTTCGTAGGTGTGGGATTACGCGAGTCAAGCATCTCCGAGCTTGGGATCGCAGGAACAAAGATCAACACAGATTTACCCAGGTTCGGCCCCCTCAATGTGAGGTAAAAGACCTACTTCCTGCCTACCCTAGATTGGTATTGATATGATAATCGAGGTGTTACAATGGAGGCGATCCGATCTGGTACTCGCCGTATGAGCTAGGGTTTGGGGCTTGATAGCTTGACCCGCTCTAAGTCCTGCGAGTCCTCTTTATATACACAGAGGCTCGCTAGGTTACAAAAGGAAACTTCCCCATAAGGAATACATCCACAGAGGCCTACTCGGAGACTACTTGGTCTTCACGTCCTCCGGGATTTGTCTTCTAGATCTTTCTCCTTATGGCGGTTCAATATTGGGCTTGTTCCCAAGTGGGCCTTCATCCGTGCGAGTAAGTTAAGTCGCACTGGGCCGCGGGTTAATCCAGAAAGTATTCCCCCGACACCTTCAGAATGTCAATTTGGGTTTCGAGGCTCAGATTCATCGGAAGCTCTGGCCTCCAACCCGTCGGCTCTGCCATGGCCGTCCTAGTTTCCTCATCAGCGAGCTGATAATACAGCAGCATTACTTTGTTGTAGAGCTTCTCCTGTCTCGCCGCCTCCACCAAGCCATGAGGCCTGGCCGCCGCCTCGGCACTAGGCTGCGCCTCGGACGCCTCCTTATGAGGTGCATGACAACTCCCAGATCTATCCATAGAACCTTCGCTCGACGTGCTCCGACTCAGGTCGTGGGGAGTTTTGGTAACCGCCACATGTTCACGGAGCCAATCTCCTGTTTATTTCAGATGTGGGACGAAATGGTCCACAACTTACCGACCGAGGGGGTCCGGAATCTATGCAACTCGGGGGTATCATCCAAGTTCATGTAGAATAAACAGAGGGTCCGGAAATCCTAAACGAACCAAAATAAATGATGCCCGACTCAAAGACAGAGGCTCTGATACGTCGTCCAGACGCCATTGCAGATAGCGTTGCGGTCGGCGGACAAATGTATAACCATGCGACGTATCATGTCGGAGGATCCAGAATTATTTGCAGAGCCTCTGATAATTAAGCCAGAGATTACGTGATACTCGGATGCGCCAGGCAGAGAACGGAAATTGGTTTGGCGTTTCCGGGAACGCCCAAACGTCCTTTCATACGGCGTTGGAATGGCATATTAACTCTTTGAGAGGCGTTTCAAAGAATTTAGACCGCGGATGTCGATTTATTGAAACGCCCAGTCAGTAGTCGTTACAATGCTTAGGAGCCAATTAGTCTGGCGTTCGTGTTGTGCCGTTACGGACAATGCAGAGCGTATCCTCCACTAAACGCAAAAACGGCTAAGTCCAAATATCTTAGCCATACCATCCGGCGTAACCCAAAAAAATATCAGACACTCCTGTTGATGGTGAGACGTCATCTGATGGGGCGTGTCGGAGGCTCCGGTACGCCACATCGGAGGCCTATGAGGCCGAGGGCCATATCCACGCGAAAGTTTTGGGAAGGGGCAGATTTGCTTAATTGTCCGATTAAGGGCCATTTAGTAAAAAAGATACTTTGGTTCGAGCCATCCGTACAGTGCCCAGAGATCCGTTTGCAGGCCAGGGAGATATGGCCATGATTGAGCGTGTCTACACTGGCTGCGCATTGAAAGCCGAGTTCTCCCCACTCCGCACACATATCTCTCTCTATCTGTCTACCTGTAACTCTTGCCTGCCTACCTAGCTTTGCTCTCCTTTTTGTACATCTGTGGAGCACTTTCAGAGGATGGTTTTGTTTCAGATCTCCATTTCAAGCTCCACTTTCGAAAGATGTCAACCGTTGCTCCTTTCATTCCCCGCCGCTAATGCACCACTTGTAGCTTAGATCCTAGTACGTTCTAACATTGACTTTGTATCCTACGCCTAAAAAAGCATTGACTTTAAATCCATAATTGTACTTGTACAGAATGTCAAGGATGCAATTCATTCTCCATGCATCAGGCAGGCCTGCTGTCATGTCTTCAAGATGCAATGTTCATTGCTATCTTGACATGGGCATGCTATTATTTTACGTACTAGAAGAAATTACAGTATTATTACCGCTTGGTACGATATTCATGAGGTCACAACACTTTCATCTGGTAGGATATTGATCACAAACAGTTCAACCTTGGCAGGTATGAGGATTTTCCTCAAACCGTAGACTCCCGAGTTGAAGTTTTTACAAATAGTACGTAGAATCTGAACTTTTACATGTAAACTATACACCGAAGTCACTTACACAAAGGAGGGGAGGTCCCCTAGATGAGCAGTAGTTAAGATTATACGTACACACCATCATCAGATCCGGACCATCATTTAGATTAGATTCACCACTAGTCTAGCGATCTAGTCTACTCCGCTCCGCTCTAGCACCACCGCTAGTTTTCGTACGTACGGTGAAACACGAAGACAGGTGGTGCGGGCCCCTACACCTGGGCCAGGCCCGGCAAGCCCACGGGCTCTACCCGCTCGCTCGTACGTCTCCACCCCACCACGACCTCCGGTCCACCACGGCACCAACCAACCAGGCAACAATGGCTGCCTCACGCCCTTCCTCTCGCCCCTCCTATATATACTCCTCCGCCTCCCTCCTCACCGTCCCAACATCATCGTCACTGCCCTCCCACCACCTGCCTGCCACCGCCACCAAGTCGACCGACCAACCGAACGACGATCGAGCTCCAAACGCAAATGGCGATGAAGAAGGGAGGAGCGGCGGGGCTGAAGCAGATTCTGAAGCGGTGCTCGAGCCTGGGCCGGCGCCAGCACCAGCACCAGCAGCACCACCAGCACGCCGGTGAGGCCGAGGAGCGCTGGGAGGAGGAGGCGACGGCGCCGTCTGACGTGCCGCGCGGCCACTTCGCGGTGTACGTGGGCGAGTCGCGGCGTCGGTTCGTGGTGCCCATCGCGGTGCTGGACCGCCCCGAGTTCCGGTCCCTGCTCCGGCGCGCCGAGGAGGAGTTCGGGTTCGGCGGCGCCGGCGACCTCCTGGTGCTCCCCTGCGAGGAGCGCGCCTTCCGGTCCCTCTGCTCCGCCTCCTCCCTCGCCTGCTGCACCGCCCGCTGAAGGCCGCCGTCGGTGCGGCGCCGCCGGGCTCATGCAGGGTGGCCGGCCATTTGTTTCGGCCCGTCGGTTCGGCCTGGCGCTATTGCTAAGCGAGCCGACGGCCGGTGCATGCGTGTGTGTAAATACGGGTGATCTCTCCATGGAGACCCATCCATCCATTCGACGTGGCGCATGCGCGGATTAGCGCGCGCCCTTGGAAACCGCCATTAATTACTTTCTTCCGGTGCTCGATCCGGAGATCGAGGAGAAGAAGACGAAGAGGAGAATGTGAGTGAGATTTTAGAGCTGTGCCCAGGAGTGATTAGCCGGCCGTACTGATAGTAGTTGGCGTGTACATTGTTTGTGACGTGTTCGAGTCCTTGGCCTTAGCCTTCTCGGTCTGTCCAAATTCTGCATGGACGACGGAGGAGAGCTTAACTTGGCCGAGGCGAACCGTCGCTGCATCTTTTTTTTGCTCTGTACACGCTAATGGAGATATGTTGGCCGGCTAAGCTATGGCTACCGATCGAGATGCTGCGACGGAAATGTCAAATGTGTGTTTGTTTGCTCAATATCTCCTACTACATCGGTTTGGAAATAATAATGGTGGCTTGCTATGTGCATGAACGTGTGTATTCACTATATATCACGGACCGTGCTCCTGTGCATACATAGTGATATTTCTATTGTGTTGATTGATCTCTTGTTGTAAGTGTGCTTTT
Source organism: Poa pratensis (assembly GCA_947311845.1). Taxonomy (NCBI): domain Eukaryota; kingdom Viridiplantae; phylum Streptophyta; class Magnoliopsida; order Poales; family Poaceae; genus Poa; species Poa pratensis. Next base: position 27,516,266 of record CAMZMU010000044.1, read on the forward strand.
TCTCAGCATCATTACGGCTGAACTAATAGTATATTGGCGCTCTTGGTATGTGCTGACGACGCTTCGACGATGTGTGCACCGGTCTTGGAAAAAATAGGATTATTTTCATCCTAAGATATATTCGGCGTGGAGTATGTAGGGAATATATAGCATGCATGCCTCTTCCGGTGAAAAATGCCGTCGATCGGGTGAAATGGATGATTTGCTCCTCCTCTCCTCGATGGGCTCTGCCGAGGCCACATGGATATTAATCACCATCGTGGCCCATTCCCATGTGAAATGTGTCGCTTTTTTTTTTTACAGCCACACGTTATTTTACTTTACACTGCAGCAGCTAGCCGTGCAGGCATAGGCCGGTACCCAGCTCGACCGGGACCGGGGATCCGTACCGTACTGTTGAGTTACACGGCCAGGAATTCACTTCAACGGACTGGACCTGCGCGCCGTGCACATTGCCAAACCACCGGAGGCGCACACTGGAATTCTGCACGTACGAGGTTCGAACCAAGCATGCAATGCAATGCAACCATGTATTAGAGCATCTCTCCCCTGTTTTTCGCAGCGCCTTGTTGGATGTGGCGGTGGAAGTGGACGACACGTCGCCGGGGCCGGACTCGAGGGTATCAAACACAGCTTGACAACGGACCGCTTCTGGCCGATTTTGCTCCGGACGGTGCGGATAAGCTCTGACCAGAACCACGTCTGCTCGGGGAAGTTGTTGTGCAGCGATGGATGTTTGCTTGAGCGACGCCCCTCGCAACTCCTGGAAAAAGGTGTGCCACCGGGGGCTATTTGAACAGATCCACGATTTAGACAAATCTTCCTCTATCAGTCTAGACCGCGCATTTGAAATCGAAGCCGACTTTGGGGATTGGCGCCAGGGGCACCGCGCCCAAACTTATGGCAAAGCCTTTCGACAAGGCTGCCTTCGGCTGCGTGAGGATGTCGTGGTCAGCGAACTCTTTGGCAATCGAGCCACTCCATGTTAACATGAATGTCGGTGGAGGTGCGCGTGTGTGGCCGTAGAGGAAGTGGGTGGGAGGCGAGCAACCAGGGAATGAGGCCTTCTTATACAACGCTGTCGTGGGTAGGCCGTGGAGCGCTAGCGTCAGTAATAATGTTACGCGCGGGAAGGCGCAATCACCTGCTGGTGGCGTTAATGCGATGAGTAGGGAAGGCAAAAAGCTCGCCATCGGGTCGCGTCACCTTGTGCCGGCGTTAACGGGATCTCATCCCTAACGACAGGGTGGGGAAGTCAAAACTCGTCGTCGGGGCGCGTTGTCTGGGGAACTGCCGGGCGAGGTGGCCGCCATTACCCGGCCTCCTGCTCGTCTCAGTTAATCACGGCTAACCGGACGTTTGGCTATGACATAGAGGCCCAACTTGTTGGAAGCGGCGTCCGACGTTGTATGGCATCCCCGAGGCCATCCCAAGTTTGGAGACCCGCTCGGGGTGCCTTACAGATGGGGCTGGCCGGACCCGTTGGGTGGCCGTTTTGCGTGGTCGACAGTCTAATAAACCTTTTGAATGCTTTGGGTGCCGCCGGAAATTACTACTGTAAGGGCATGTACAATGGTAGAGAAGGCTGGTCTTCTCTTACCCCTCCACGTCACTTAGAGAAGGCAACAAATAGTAGTCGTACAATGTGTTATCTCTTATTGTCATCTCTAACAATTAATGAGAACTAACTAGATTTAGAAACAAATTATGTTAATAAGGGAGAGCATATGATACAATGGACAAAATAGGCTTCTCTTAATTTTTAAGAGATCATCCCTTAGCTAAGGGAAGACAACCCTCTCTCTCCCTTGATTTTCTTTCCTCCAACTAAGCAAAAATCTGACGTAACATCTCTAAGGGAAGGCTGATATCACCGCATTGTACATGCCCTAAGGCATTTAACCAAGGATCATTAGCTAGTAACCCAACTAGCCGGCACACCCACGAAACGATCCATCAAACTGTCTGCCTCCCTGCCTGGGGCTGCTGCGGCGGGGGCTTTACCTCTCGGGCACACATGCAGTGATGCACGGTCAGGAGCAGCCCCCTCCTGTGCGTTGTTTCCTGGCTCCTGCCGATCGATCGGGGCCACACCCTGCGCGCACTCGATCTGCACGTAACGTGAACGCGCGCGGCCCACCACGTTCCGTACTCTTGGCCAACATATATATAACTAGTGTAGCTTGTACGCAGTGCGTATGTTTGCTTGTTGATTTCCGGTCAGGCCAGGGATCTCACGTACTGTATCATGTGTACGTAGTTGGGAGATATTTCTCTGCAGGAGACACGCATGTGACCTGCCTGCGCATACTACGGAGCTCGTAGTAAAATGAAGATTGAATCATCTTTGAATCTTGGATAACATGGCCTTGCTACGGCAGGCCATGTGCCGCTCGCTCTATATGCAGCTGCTCCTGCTCGTGACCATCTTCACAGGCAGGAACACTGTCGTGATGGCCATCATTCGTTCATGGCGCGCGATAATAACTCACTCGCTCGACCCTTTTCCTTTTTCTTCCTCCAAGTCAAGTTGCGGTGCGCACGCACTGTCGTACGCCCAGCCCAAGCACGGCACCCATGTGTCGCAATCTCCACCAGCCTGCAAAGCAAAGCAGTGCACACCTCCCCTACACCTAGTCACCTCAGCCAGCCAGCCAGCAGAACTGCTACTGTAAAAATCATTCATGTGCAGCAACAGCAATCATACGTATTTTCGAGGCAGATTCATGGAGATGTTCACCTACTGGGCAGGCAGCAGCAGCAACGGCGTTGTCATGGCGCCGCTGGCAAACCTCTGCGGGACATGGGGCCAGGCAAATGATAAGTTCTTGGACTCGTGGCGATTTGATCGTTCCTGCAGCGGTTGGGAGATAACGACCTTGTTTGTACAAGACAACGATTCGCGCCGGATCACATGTCGGGGCGGTGATGATAAAAGGAACAAAGGGTACGTGGTAAACTTCTGTGTTCAACATAGCTGGGCGTTCGTACAATGAAAACTCATTAACTCATTTGATGGGTACACAAAATTGCATAAAATGCTTGGGTTCAAGTCTGTTACACTGGCAAAGGACTCTAGCGTACTCTACGGTAATTTCTCGAAGAACAGAAACAAACTCTCGCTTGGTGCGGCACGTCGCCCATTATTACAAGAAAAATCTTCTCCTGCTTGTGTCCAGGTCGGGCTGCAATTTGCACAAGATTTTGTCACGGCGATTCATCATCTATTGACCAAGTGAAATGGTAAATGGATAGTAGTTTTACCTTGTGAACCCACTCGTACTCCCCACTTTTCGTGTCGAAGGTCCCATGTTGCAAGGTGATCAGCTTGAGAGTGAAGCGAGGACCACATTCCTATATCATTAGCAACAGTTCAGGCTTCAGTGCTAAAGCTCATGAGGTAGAACAGAATCACACAGAGGCAATTCTAAAATGGATTTAAACAGCAGTTGTAACAAAGATGACATCGCTAACATATAAAGGATAAGATAGTGAAGCTACATTGAACTTGAGTATTCTCGCTTCATATTTTGAAAAACAAGGAGTGACTCTAAGCATGCAACATCGAAGGCTTGGTCCTTTCGAGGTTGCTCAATTCCTGGATTGTGAATAGAAATCCTTGCTATGACATAAAACAACCCAGTATGGAGTAGCAGCTCAGGTACCTGAAGGCGACAATTCACGTGCTTCTCTGTTTTGGTTTCAGAAGCCTTGCCTTTCTTATCCTTTGACACGACTTTCTTCTCTTTCTCCTCAAAGATATACCTATTATCAGGATTGCAGATTATTATTTTTCAAATGCTGAAGATAAAACAGTACGATACTATGATAACCTTCATGACCAAAATGAAGGAAACATAGGTGCCGCGCTTCAGGAACCAACTTACCATGAGATAAAGCCATTAACAACTAGTAACTACACAAAACAACCATAACTAGTGGGCCTTTAGTATAAGGTGTAATCTACGCCCTACATAAAATTTGTGGACACATGAAAAAATATGACATATAACACACTACTGTCTAGTTGTATTGCACATTTGCACTTGTGGTATAAGTATATAGACTATTGTATAGACTCGTGGAAACCAAAAAAAATCACAAATCTAATTGATACCAGCATGCTTTTGCCTAATTATGTTTGCATATATATTCACCTGTGATGACGGAAAAATATGTAGTCTCGCTGATTATGAAAGGTCACAACTCGGCGGCCACGAAAATTGGGGTCTTGGGGGAAAAGAGATTGTATCATCCTGAATAAAAAAGGGAAAGTAGAATGCTAAGAAATAATAATAATAATAGATATCGCTCCATACAACGTCACCCTTTTGTAAGAAAAAATGTGCATGATTTCAAATCACCTTCCAACACGATGACCCAGGCGTGTAGTGAAATTGTTCAACACTAACTCTGGCTTATGATTTGTAGGGTTCCCATGGTTCTGTCGTGTAAATAGAAGACCAAAAGGGCAAATTAAGGTAATCTCAGGAGTACAAGTTTCAGAAACAAACTGCAAATACCCAATGCATATTGTCATGAAACAAGAGCAAATCAGATATAATGACTATGGAAAACTAGTAAATATCAGGATAAGTAATTCAGAAGCAGCTGACTAAGATGTCCTATCTGCTATACACTTTTCAATGTTCAATCAATCTAGAAGACCATCTACATGGCCATGAACGGATGAGCCCAACTCCGCCGCTGCAATAAGTTCACAAAATGCTGTAAAGCATGGCAAAATTAAAACAGCAACATGGACATGACAGACAGAGACACGGACCAGCCTCTAGCAGACATGCCATATGACACTGAACATTGACATATGCATATCTCAATTTTGTAAGCAAACTAAGGTGTCAAATAAAAACTACGGACAGGCTAGAGACAGCCTAGAGACAAGCAGGATGATCAATTGATGGCACTTGAGTTTTTGGTTCATTTTCAATGCACCTTTAGTGCAAAAGATTAGCGGTGTAATATAATAATATATAGGTATTGTTGCATCAATCTTTCCCAACTGTGGTGCTATCTGATCCACGTGACTGAATTTGGATTCTCTTTTCATATTTGCATTATGTGGTAACCAAACAAATACTTTTACCTTTAGTACTAACAAAGTCTTAAGACATCCATAGCACGGTTGATTTTAACACTGCTCTGATTTACTAAAAACACTGAGTCTCATAGAAAATGTAAGATTGTTAAATAGAAGCAACCCTCCTTGAAGCACATAAGTACCAGTATTGTACCCTTCCTCCTAATAAAGTGGAAATAAGAGCAATACACCAGACATTTGTCTAAATCCTACAAAATCAAGTGAAAGCTCTTATATGCAGGTAACAAGGTGAAGATCTTTATTAGAACCTAGGGCGAGCAGAAAGTAGCCAGTATATTTGTTTAGTCACTGTCACACACAAAACAGTAAGCAGACATGACAAAACAGTAAGCAGACAAACATCTTACTAACATCAAGCTAACAAGATCAAACCAGTTCACATTTTCTAAATTACTGCACAAATTTGGAACTCAGGAAGGAGAAGGGCAAGATTATGTTACTCCATGCACTTCATACAGGTTGCTTCTGGGGTCTTAATTGACAGCATGAACACATCAAATACTTATGCCAATAATATAAAATTACATGTGGGATTGTCAGGGCCAGAAGAAGAGGATGTGTCCTTTCAACAATCAACTAGCACTAGTTTTCCTTGTGGGAAATAGTTATTAAAGCGGGAAAATTAAAAGTTCCACCCCTCGCGGAGCAACTAAACTTTTTACGACAAGACTTAGCTTAGCACAGGAGCACAGCATTGCTGCACTGTCCCTGGTTGGGTATGGATTAAAAATATGCTAGGTTAATGGAGATGTGGTTAGAATGTTACCACGTACTCAATCATTTTCCTAGCAGAAGGTAGAGGGAAGAGAAGATAAAGGCAAGGTCTCACTAGGTGTCAATAACACGAAACTATTCAACATATTCTTCCCAAATTTAAGACGACGGTACTTGTTTCTAATAGAATTTCGAACACTTCATCTAAGCAAGAGACCCAGAGTATAAATTTATGCTCAGTAATTCACGAGGTCTTGTTGTGTGACTAGTAATTAACCTTATTCAAGACTTGTAGACTACAAAGAAAACATAGGAAAAATGTGTACATGCAAATAAACCCAATAACTTGAGATGAAATAAGTTCCAGAAAAGATAGCTGTTAATAAAATAAAAGGTACAGACATAGCACCTTTATATCCTTCCGCAGAACGAGCTTGGATAGCTTGAAATGTGCAGTAGGGCCCTCAGGTAGGTTGATGACCAGCAGTGCATCTGTGACACAAATGCCAACACAAAATGTCACAAACAAGAACATGAAAAGGGAGATAGAAACTGATGAATTCTTACCAGGTTCCCTTCGATTTGTGTGGACAACCATAACTGAAGTGAACTCTTGGTTATTTGCATATTCCACAATCTGAAAACCACAATGTGTTACAATAGACATGGAGACATATATAACTGGATTAAATGAATGGAGCGCAATAATGAGAAATTGTCATACTTTCTTGAGGTCATAAGTTCCTCTATTAACATACTGAGCATTTGGTATCACTTGCATTAACTCCTTAATAAAAGCAGGTCCCCTCTGTTAACATATGCAGCAGAAAGTACGACATTAGATGAAAAAATCTTGCTCGATGAATAAAAGTTATCAGATTTTATAGATTCACAATAGCCAGCACATATATGATTCCAGGTATCAGTGACGAGGAGGTAAAAAATGCATACGCCTGAATTGAAGCGGCAGGTGGTAATCAATACTTTTGGGGTTACTACTTGCTTGAGCACTGCATTGAATTCATCAGCATCGTTCCCTGCAAACAGCTGCACACAGGAACGATGTTAGATATGCACAAACTGAGTAGGGTTGACACACTAGCCCAAAAAAAATTCCTCCACAGAGAGAATTGCTTAACAAATATATAACAGCTGACAAGTGGTAGTGGTCTAAATAACATGTCCTAATAGAGATGCTTAATGATTTCCTAGTGTGTTTTCATCTATGAGACATTGAAATAAGTCAGCAGGATAATAAAACAATACTGGTTCTGAACACAATAAAATTGGAATGTCCAACAACTAGAAAAGCAGCTAAAATCGCAACTGTATTGATAATGATAATGACGAAGAAAGTGAGAGCGTACATAAGAAAAAATGGTTGGATGTAATGACACAAAACTAAATAATGTATTAACAGAATTGCAAACCAAACTTTTGGATCTGTTAATTAACTATACACGTTGTGATCTTTCATTCAATATATGAATTGTGTTACTGAACATTTGAATACAGTTGGTCTTTGCTGTGAATCACAAACATAATAATTGCATGTGGACACCAATTGTGCAGGTTAATAACAAGAACTAAGCAAAAGGCTCATTTAACTTCTGGCCAAAATATCCAGCACCCGAATCACTAGCAAGCAGCCCAGTCAACGATAGCAATCACCGCTAACCTCGATAATGCACGCCTAACGTCACTCAACCATATCAAAGAAAGAAACATCTCGTCCCCAACCTCATGTCCATACCTACTCTCTGTTTTTCACATATTTAGCCCCGACATCAGAAATAAGTAGCAACTAGTTCCACCGTTCGCAGAGGCCAAGCATAGCATAAGCAGCCTTGCATTTGATGTTTCAGGCTCTGGTGAGCCAAATCATTTGACTGTAAGGTGTAAAGCTACAGTTACTCAGAACTTCCTCGCACTGGTCAAACTAGTCAATTGAGCAGCACAGAAGACATTGCACAAACCTCCTGATCGTCAGGCCGAACAACGGTCTCGTCGGGCTCCCTGGTGTTCTCGATCGTCCGGGGAACCTGCTTCTCCGGCACCTGCAAACACCCAATTAAACGTAAACCCGTCAGAATTCAACCACAACCTCACACTTCACGGGAAATTCGTCTCGGGAGGGGGAGGGGGTGGGGGGAGCATGCTTGCCTGCTCGCCGAGCTCGGCGGCCCGCTGGGCGGCCTGGACGCGCTCGCGGCCGAGCTTGCGCTTCTGGGCCTTCTTCTCGCGCTTGACCTTCGCGTACACCTCGCTGCGCTTCTCCTTGTTCTGATCTCCGACGGCAGCGGCGGCGCCGGCTTCTCCTCCTTGGGCCTCTTGTCCCTCCGCCCCCTTCTGTCGCCGTCGTCGTCGGTATCGTCGCCCTTCCGCTTCCTGTCCTCCCTCGTCATCGCCTTAGCCGCCGCCGTCTAGGTTTTGCGCGGTGAGGGTTTAAGCGTCTAGGGCACCGCGGCGGCGGAGCGTTGGGTTTGGGAGGAAGAGCCGTGGAGCGCGCGGGCTTGTGAGTGTACTGGGCCGCGTATGATGGCGTGGGCTAATTGTTTTTTTTTTGCGGGGATGGGCTAATAATATTGACGGTGTCTTATTATTCGAATTTCAGTTTATTGCTGCTTACAAGTTACAACCGCGAACTTCATCCTCAAAAACAAAACAAAAAACTGCGAACTGCAACTCTAATTTCGTTCTTGTGCAAGAAAAAAGAGCACTCCCCTAAAAGAAGAGCACCTTTCGTAACAAAAAAAAGAAGAGCATCTAAGGAAAATGAAGGCGTTGTTTCCTAATGGTTTTGTGTTCATGATGAGAAGAAAATTGTGTGATGTTGCATATGTATATTTCATGCCGTGTAATTATATTGCAGTCTTAGATTTACCCACTTAAGCAAGATTGAGCGGTCCGTCCAGGTACGCTCCGGTCACCTGACTAAGAGCAACTCTAGCAGATCCTGTAAAATATCATATCATAAAAAAGTTGAAACACTTTTACGGTGCCGCGCCGTAAAAGTTACAAATACCTTTTGAAATCGTGTAAATCAAAGAACCCTCACTGCCGCAACAATGCTATGTGATATTTTTACATAAATTTTCGTTCGAAAACCACGATTTGCAGTGTCGCGGAAACATTTTATCAACCACGAACTCGTATCACAAAAGCTGAAAATCAAATTATGCACATTATACATTTTTATGTGATATATTCACAAATTGTTAAAATTAATAAGTGTGTAAGTCAAACTGACAAACCCTACATACATAATACTCCCTCTGATCCTAAATAAATGTCGTTGGTACAATTATTGATTTGTACGTTGCATGTGTATTTTGTCCGACACATTTTACGGACGGGAGGGAGTAATAAAAAATGAATAATCAAACTTTATTAGAGTTTCTTTAAATCATTTCGGTAGATATTGTTCGCCTCGACACTATCCCTTCCCACTGCAACGGCCAACCGCCGCCTCACCGCCGCGCAAAAATCCCCCTGCAGCCCCCGCACAAGCCCGGGACGATCGAGCCTGCGAAGATGTTCCTGTGTCGCCCACTGGTGTCCCCGCCGCTGCCGCGAGCCCTCGCAGCGGCGGCGCCCGTCTCCATGCGGCTGCTGCCGTCGGCGGCGCTGTCGCTGCGGGTAGTGCGGTGCATGGCCAAGGAGCGGCGGGTGCGGATGGTGGCGAAGCAGATCCAACGGGAGCTCGCCGACATGCTCACCCGCGACCCCGTCATGCAGCGTGCCGTCCTCCCCGAGGCCGCCCTCGGCGCCGACCGCTACCTCTCCTCCCTCACTACCATCGCCGACGTCGAGCTCTCCAACGACCTCCAGGTCACCCCAGCTTGCTCGAATGCTGCTGCTGCTAGCTAGGACTGGTGGATTCCGTAAGAGATGCTGAGTTCGTTGTTTATTCTGGTGTGTGTGCAGGTCTGCAAGGTGTATGTGTCCGTGTTTGGGGACGAGAGGGGGAAGAAGGTCGCCATGGCCGGACTCAAGGGCAAGACTAAGTATGTCAGGAGCCAGATAGGCAAGCGGATGAAGCTGCGCCTCACGCCTGAGATACGGTTCATCGAAGACGAGTCCATGGAGCGTGGAAGCAGGGTATACTTCAACTCATTGTTTGTTCCTGTCAGACATTGTCGTGTTACGAGATGCGAGTATATTCCTAGACCAGAGTTTTTGACGCTGCATTTATATAGACAGATTTCTATTCAATACAGCCTGTTTACGATTGTTGTGAACAATGCATATATCAGATGAGCTGTGTAGCACAGAGATACTTATCTTAACTGTTCTTGTTTCTCTTCCCTTGCAAATTGCAAGTTGCGACAGTCTTGCTTCTCTGTTTACACTTTGAAGTGTGTTTGCAGTTCAGTTTAGGTGAAAATTAGAAATCATCCTTTGTTTTTATATAGATATGAATCATTTTATATGTTTTGTCGATGGTATTATATTAGCTGTGAACTTCTTCCTGTAGGGCTGTGGAAACTCTCAAAAGCTGGCACACTTACAGTTATTTATAGCCCAAAGCCTTTAGTGTGGACATTTTAATCTGTTGTAGGAGCTATTTACGGCAAAGAATCATCCTGTGGTCCATTTTTCACATATTTCTATCTTCTATGTACTAGGAAATCTTGTCTGACTGATTCGACCTCTGCAGATTCTTACTATACTGGACAAACTAAAAGAGGAAAGGGAGCAGCGAGAAGGAAATGATGTAGAAGAAGATGGAGAAGCTTCAGATCTAGCAGAGGAAGAAGATGGTGACTGGGATGGAGACGAGCCAGATGAGGAGGACATAATTTATGTAAAATAGCCGTCTTTTAGAAGCTTGATCACACCATTCGTTCAAATTTGGAACCCATCAGGTTGGTTTAACTTTCAGAATAATCTTACTATAACTTGTAAATATATTCAAGACCCTGAACAAGCTCTTCAAGAATGATAGATTTTCCATAATTTTCAGTGATAGTTTAGCTCTTGTGATGCATATGCACAGTGGGATATACTGCTGCGTGCTAAGAAAAGTAGTGGAGGAAAAACTAGTCTGACAAGTAAAATAAACTATTTTTGTGCCTCTTTGATTCGCAAGATTATAAAAACGCAGGAATAGGAAAAACATTGGATTGCAATGTCATGCCCACTCCAATCCTACCAGATTTCATATGTACCAAAATTTGTTTTCCTCGAGCCGCCTCTGACGCCTCCGCTGGTCAATATCGTCGCAGGCTCGCCCAAGCCGCCGCCTCTGCTCGCCATCGACCTCAGACCATGATCTGGCGAGGACAGGCGGAAGTTTCGCGAGCGACGTAACCAGATTTTTGGATGGCGATTTTGGTCAAACTGCACGGTCCACTAACATCGTACGTGGGGATGTATTGTCAGAGGTGGAGGGGTATTTCCGACTTTTACACGTACTTAACGGTGTACATACCAGAATTGCAAAACTGATTACTGAAATAACGGAGCGGTGGCGTTTTTGAGTATTTGATTGGTCAAGTGGCGTTTTTGAGTATAGCCTTGGTCATAGTGGCAAGAATGATAAAAACCCTTCTTACAAATAGGTTTGATTGGATATTAGATTTCCTATGAAATGTAGTACAAAGGATTCCTACAAATAACTTAGCCTATGTCTTCTAGGCATAGCCGGTCCCAAGCCCGGGTAAAGGAGGAGGGTTGTGATAGGCTTGGCGAGCCAACGTAAAAACTAGCCAGTCCCATGGGTATGAAACTCATTTGGCGCGAGAGTAGTACTAGGATGGGTGACCTCCTGGAAGTCCTCGTGAATGGGTTTCATATCTAAGTGTTGTGATAGGCTTGGCGAGGCAACGTAAGAACTAGCCAGTCCTATGGGTATGAAACCCATTTCGGCGAGAGTAGTACTAGGATAGATGACCTCCTGGGAAGTCCTCGTGAAAGGGTTTCATATCTAGCCTGCCCCAACTTGTTTGGGACAAAAGGCTTAGAAGAAGAAGAATTTAATCCTACAAATAAAAACAGAACCCATAGGAAAAATTCCTAAGGATTTAAATCCTCCAAACTTGGACAGTATCTGAATTTTACCCAATTTAATTAAAGTGAAGAGCCATTTTGGAAATGATACCCTGTAACATAATATGATACCATGTTGTTGCAGTTCAGTAAGTGACAAATGTGATACATGCTGATGTATGAGACACGTGTCTCCTCTGTGCTTATTTTCAGTTTTCCTGAAATGCAGATTTCTGTTAGAAGTTATGCTTAGCAGGATTGCTTATCCATCTCCACCAATGATTTCTCATCTGGCTGCATGGAGAAGCTGTATCCTGTGTTAATGTTGTAGTTGTAGGCATGAGCTTAAATCGTCCTTTCAGCACAAAAATGAAATAGATGATTCAGTGTAGAGTTATGCATGTTGAGGCTATTGTTTTGTTTTCTTGAAAGTGAAGCAAATGTATCAAGTATTGGGAGTGTTCTAACTGGTGTTATATATCTATGCAGCTCTCTTAGAAGTTAGTTCCACGATGATGAGAACCCGCGGCTCACCTTGTTGGCAACACGCTCCAGGGTATCTGAACACTTGAAGAGCTATACACAGACATGTATGTTGCCAGTTTGAAGCAGGTCATGTCCTTTCTTTCAAGGATGGACAGTTAGAGGCATATTATCGTATTGTGTTCACTAGATCAGTATCTGACCATCACTGAGAAACAGTCCCACTGATGTTCATCCTTGTGTGTATGCTAACCTGTTGTGTCTACTGATCTCACCGTTTTCGTTTTCTATTTGGTTTCAGAACTGTCCTGTACATCTTTCTTGTACTACAATAGTCTGACTATGATCTAGTGATAAAAGCGCACTTTTCCTTGTTCTTTGTTAAATGTAATTCCTTGCATGCATGCTACAACATTTCTAGAAATGTGTTCCGTGAGTTTGTTGGACATGTTATTTCTTCTCTGTAACCCATAATGCGGTAGAATCTGCTAAAATGGATCGTTATTATGTGGGTTTCGCTTGTCGGAGGGCGTCTCCTGCCACTGTCCGACACCCCCGAGAGACCGCCAAGTTTGGAGTCCCTCTTGGGGCTACCGGATAAAATTTGGGAGGTGTCGGACACTTGGGGGTGCCGGTGTGTGGAATTTTCGTGTCTGGCCCCCAATGAGTTTTTGGGTGCTTTGGGGGTACCGATGGAGATGCTCTTGGGATACCGATCATGCTTAGGTCACTGGTATGAGCTAGATCTCTTGTCATTTTTTACTACTGCTATTCCATGCTTATAGTTTACTAGTACTCCCTCCATTTCTAAATATCATGCTCACGGTGTTTCAAAATGTTTTAGCTTTTTTCAGATTCTAATATATCTAGACACGTTTTATTGTGTATATTCATCAATTTCATTTTAAATCTAGACCATATTTAAAATAGCTAAAACATCTTATATTTAAATAAAAATGGAGTGAGTACTATTCCATCGGCTTGCTAGTACTAGTAGATACTGTCTAGTCGGCGCTTCAACCATCTTTTGACTATGCTGGTTATTTTCAAGCACACGAGTACACGATCATTGCCAAATTAGATGATTTCTATTTGTTCAAATGTGGATGTATATCTATATTTATAACATGTCTAGATACATTCTCATGTGGACAAATTGAACTCATCTAATTAGAACGGCGGGATGAGTAGATACTGTCTAGTCGGCGATTCAACCATCTTTTGACTATGCTGGTAATTTTCAAGCACACAGTACAAGATCAGTGCCAAGCCTGAGTTGGAGAATCCCGAAGTGAAGAATAGTGTCTAGTGCTACTAGCTACAGGTCAATGCATGGGGATGACACGGCGGGTGAACGGAAGCCAATGCCTAGATAGTTGTTCCAAGGAGTCGGTGGGTCAAAAGTCAAAACCAAGGCATCGTGGCCAAGTGCATTGGCACTTCTCCTGGGTTTTCTCTATTGATTCACTGTCAATGACTTGGCGTTCAAATAAAGTGAGGCTACGAGCAGGGTATCATGGGACGCGCCGAGATCGGGGAAAGAGAGCTGGGTGGCGGCACCCGCCAGAAACAATCTCCATAAACAATCTTGATTCTCTACGTCGATGATGGTCAATGACTTATTTCTCCAAAAGGTGAAACTCCCATCCAAGTAAAGTGACTAGAGAATGGGTATCTGTCATGGGTTAGGAAAAGGGTGATCAACCGCCAAAACCGGGGGTGGCGGCACTCGCCACAACAGGGGAAGGAGAGCTGGACGGTGATGGCATGGTAGAAGAGCTAGCTAGGTGATTAATCAGCCACCCATTTTTTTTTAGAAAAAAGTGTCCGGCACCCTCAAGAAAGTGCCCAATATGGAGGTGCCCGACGGATGCTGAGTTTTTTGAAAAAAAATTGAAGACCCAAATTTGAATAAAGTTTTTGTACAAAATTAATAGAGATATGAGCGAAATGTAAATAAAAAACTAATGTAAACCCTCTAGATCTACTTGTCATCAGAGGTGTACATGTTGTCAGCGTCCGCCGGGTCAGTCTGATACACGGTGACGGCGGTGGCTATTGTGGCAGCGGCGACTGCGCCATTGCTGACGCATGCAAGGCAAAAAAAAACGGCCAGTACGGCGGGTTGCGAGGATGTAGCGGTGGCATGTGTGAGGCCGGGCAGTCCCCGTCTGTGACATGCCACAATGGCTACATACGTGAAAATCCGCTGGTAACCCTACTCCGTGTCCGGCCTGAGGAAGGCGATCCCGCCGCCGCGTCGTGGCCACGGCGGCTCTAGCTTTGAAGTGGCGTAAGGCGATCCCACCCCCCCCCCCCCCCCCCCCCCGTTGGCAACCGTGGCTCCTGCTTTGGCCTGCACAGTGGTGGCGAGCGTTGCATCTCGTCGGCGCGGTTGCGTGATTCCAAGATGGCACTCTGCACAGTTCGGCCGGGCCACCTGGGAAACCGGCAAGGTGGGTGGGCATCGTTAAACAAGGTTAACCGATATATGTCAATGACATGTTGAGCCTACGTGACAGGCGTATCCGCCCCCTCGGGACGGACAAGTGAATGTCAGACCCGTTGGACTGGTGGGGAGGCCTATCAGGTGCACCAGTGGAGGTGCTGCCCATCAGGACATCAGTCTCCTAGGGCTGCGCTATTTCCTCTCCCCATCAGTGTCATCGCTGCTGCTGCCGCCGCCATCCTTGGTTAGTTCCTGATTATAATTATATATGCAAATGTTCAGGAGTTAATCCTTTACTGAAAAAAAAAACACACCCTTGCCAAAGTCGCTACGAAATTAATGTATACCAAGTTGTGCCGTTATGGTTCCCTTCGTACCATGACTTTGGTGAAAAAGTGAACATATTTATTCAACAACTCATAGTGTCCTAAATATGTAATTTATGGTCCCATATGCATAATTGTTTTTGCCTCACTGTTCAGTGACATGGATGGCTGAACTATAACAAAACTCTATAGGACCTTTTCGTAAGTATAAGTTCATGGAAAGAAGATGTGCTTCAGTTTTTTTCAGGCACTACTGTTCATGTAATAGAACCCTACATGATATGGTTATGTGTTTTATATGCGCTATATGACTTCCAGTAATAGCATAATTGTAGATCTATGCAGATGCAATTAAACTGTATCACGTTGGAGACTGTCGAAAATGTGACCTGGATAAGAAAACTTTTCAGATGTTTTAAGTCAATGTAAACAATTGTGGTTACAGTATCAAGATCATATTCTCTAAATAACATCTTATAATCCTTTACCTTCTGCCTTCCAGTATATACTGAGTGTGCTAAATACTTTTTTCATAGGTCTGTTTGGGAATTGGATGATATAGATTGGTTTCTTTCTTAATGTTCTAATTTCACATATTGACAAACAAGCTAAATCTATCCATGGATCATTGACAACAGTGAAAATTAAAAAATATCTTACTTCTATAGACGCAGTCCACACAAGTCGTGGCTGGAAGGCAGAAAATAAAGGATTACAACAGTGAAAATAAAAAAACATCTTACTCCTTGTCACTGTGTGATGCGAACATGCTCAACAAACTCGGGGCTACTCAGCGATAATGCGTCTAAGAGGCAGTCATACCGTGAGACAAAATCTCAAAGCTAGTTGCTCATACTTCTCAAGCTATTTTATTTCTCCATCCAGGATCGACATCACAACATATGGCACCCTCATTGATTGATCAGTCACATACTTTCATGTTTGTGTAAGTAATGTTTTTGATGTATTACTTTGAAATACAAACAATGTTCTAAGTACCCTCATTACTGAAACTTAAGCTATAAAAAGCGAAACAACAATATGAAATGTTAGTGCTACAAGCTGTATTATAATACAACAAATTATTTTACTCCATTGATGTACAAATATTGAATGTTTTCTTCAATACGTCGTCTCATATTTTCAATTTTTTACTGGGAATCTCTCATTCTCATTTGTTTGGATACATAGAAATCAATAACACAAGAGTTAATCAAATTCACAATGTTAATCTGGATTGAGTATGTGGAGTTCCCTAAAATTTCATGTGATTCGGTGAACAAAATATAGATCCATTGATTTCTGGATCGATCCGTAGGGATTGATGAAGAATGAGCTAATGATAGAATTTTTCTTTGATAAACATAAGATTAAGATGCTCCGGAATGGAAACAGGAAATGTACACATTACCCAGATTGCGATAGTATCTTCCACACATAGCCTTTTATGCGAGTGGCATGTGTGGCACTGCCTATAATAACTACCCTGTTCAAATTCACGGGTTCATGACTAGTTAATTCTAGTTTGCATATGAATGATGAGATCGAAGACTATTTCTCGTTTTCTTGTGAGACGATCCAAGAAAATACAAGCATAAACAAGTTTATAATGTTATAAGCGTGTGTCTTTTTTTCAGTTCATTAACTAAAGTGTTCTTTGCTCCAAGTTAATGGTCAGTTATGCAATCACTCCTTAAAAACAGAATAGTACTAAAGCGGCCAAGTAGTGTACATGAGTACATCTAGAAAAAAAACTCATGTCGAGTGTCCAAAATATTTCAAAGTACAAGCTGACCCAAACCCTAAGTTTCCATGTCCTATAAATACTCTGCTCCCCCTCACTCCTCTCTTCACTTACAAATCCTCCTCTCTTGCTCCCATACCGAACTGAAAATGGCCAACCCCTCCACGCTGCACTCCAACGGCGCCGGCGCCGGAGCCGAGGAGGCCCCCTCGGTGCCCCGTTCCCTGGCGGCTCCGCGGAAGGTGGCACTGGTGACTGGCATCACGGGGCAGGACGGGAGCTACCTGACTGAGCTGCTCCTCTCCAAGGGATACGAGGTGCACGGCCTCATGCGCCGCTCCTCCAACTTCAACACCCAGCGCCTCGAGCACATTTACCACGACCCACATGCCACCCCGTCCGCGCAACGTCCCCCCATGCGCCTCCACTACGCCGACCTCTCGGACTCCTCCTCCCTCCGCCGCGCTCTCGACTCCGTCCAACCTGACGAGGTCTACAACCTCGCCGCACAGTCCCACGTCGCCGTCTCCTACGAGATCCCGGACTACACCGCCGACGTCGTCGCCACCGGCGCTCTGCGCCTCCTCGAGGCCGTCCGCCTCTCCGCCAAGCCCATGCGCTACTACCAAGCCGGATCCTCCGAGATGTTCGGCTCCACTCCGCCGCCGCAGAGCGAGACCACGCCGTTCCACCCCCGCTCACCGTACGCCTGCGCCAAGGTCGCCGCGCACTGGTACACCGTCAACTACCGCGAGGCCTACGGCCTCTTCGCCTGCAACGGCATACTCTTCAACCACGAGTCGCCCCGCCGCGGCGAGAACTTCGTCACCCGCAAGATCACCCGCGCCGTCGGCCGCATCAAGGTCGGACTCCAGACCAAGGTCTTCCTCGGCAACCTCTCCGCCGGCAGGGACTGGGGGTTTGCGGATTACGTCGAGGCAATGTGGCTCATGCTGCAGCAGGACAAGCCCGCTGACTATGTTGTCGCCACGGAAGAGTGCCACACCGTGGAGGAGTTCCTTCAGGCTGCTTTTGGGTACGCTGGGCTGGATTGGAAGGATCATGTGGTCATTGACAAGAAGTACTTCCGCCCTGCAGAGGTGGACAGCCTTCAGGGGGATGCATCCAAGTCGAGGAAGGAGCTTAGGTGGAAGCCCAAGGTTGGGTTCCAGCAGCTAGTTGAGATGATGGTCGATAACGACATTGAGCTCGCCAAGAAGGAGAAGGTCCTGGTGGATGCTGGGTACCGTGACGCCAAGCAGCAGGCATAGAATTGCGGAGCTCCTATTTGCCGTTATACACGGTAGCACCGTCTGAAGCGAAATCAATAATGGCCCGTGCGGCCCATTAATTCATATATTTATTTTTCAAAAGTACGTTTTATTTGACAAAAATATAATATTTTCATACATCAGTTTAATGACTGAAATTTTCTATACATTGCAAAATGAAATTATGTTCTCATGTACCCGCCATATATTTGTAATTGAAGTGTTCATCTCATATTAAAAATGTGCCTGCCTATTTATCGAAATGTTCGAATGTTCATGTATCTGGAAAAAAGTTCATATTATTTCAAAAGAGTTTGCATGCGTGTAAGAATATATGTTCGTGTGCTTTGACAGATTATCCACGTGATTGCTAAAACAGGAAGACAAATCAAAACGAAAATAAAATAAAGTAAAATAAAAGTGAGAAATAAAATGAGCACAAAATTTGAAAAGAAAAAGGGGAATCAAGCCGACCCTTATCCTCTCCCCTCCCGCCACTGTAGCAGAGGGGCGACCGGCGATTTTTGGGCGATCTCGGCCGAACCACCGCGTGCTCGCCGTTGAGCCGCGGGATTCCTCTCCTCCGTCGGCCGCCTCGGCGGCGGGAGGGTGGGGGATCCCCGGCTCCGGCTTGTATATATGGTAGGTTAGGGTGGAGACCCCGCCGGCGTTGCTGTGGAGGAGGTGCTGCTGGCGGCGGGTGTTTTGGTGTCGGGGCGATCTTCTCCGGCGGAGGAGCTCCTGGGAGCTCGTCGTCGTCGCGCTCGACTTGTGGAGGCTCGAGGCCCGGCGTGGTGCTCGAGTCTGTCGGCCTCCCGTTGGATCCGTGCTGGCGGCGGATCTGGCGGCTGGAACCCAGGGCTGGGCTTGCCCGGCGGTTCCTCTTTGCTTCGACGCCGAAGATGGCTGCGGCAAGGTGGAAAAGATGGAGCGGGAGGGCTTTCGCCGTGCTCGTTCATCGGCAAAAGCTCCGCCGCTGCGCGGCGGACGGCTCTTGAGGCGGTCTTCAACAAGGAAGAAGCTCTCGGGGCGTGGTGAGAAGGAGGACGGTGGTCTTCGTCGTCGACGCCGGTGGAGTTGCTGTGGTTTGCTTAGGCTCTGATTCCCCTACGTATTTACTGTTCTTCGTTTCTGTACTGTGTACTGTGTACGTGGTATTATGTTGAATATACGTGGGCTTTCAAAAAAAAATTGAAAAGAAAAGAAAGGACAAAAGACAAAAATAAAACATCTATATACCACTACTAAAAGCACGAATTGAGTTCCAACCTTTATATATGGGGCATCTGCGCCTTTTTACAAATTTCTAATGCCGCTTGATTGCTTTTCTAGACATTTTCAAAAAATAAAACGGTTGGTAAAGGATGACAACATATTTCACTTCCGGGTAACCGCTAGAATTGATGAATACCCATCACACTTATCGTTATATAAGATTCTTTTGCACCCCAGTTTTCTCTCTCCCCTCCCACATTATCCTGTTCTCAGTTCCCTTCGTGATCAAGGCTAGAGTTTTGATTATGTTCGATCTGGTTTTGGATTGTAGTAAAACTCGTCTCCCCAGATACTCTAGATTTATTGAACCGGGAAGCAGTAGCGTAGCCAGGATACGGGTACGTCCTAGGCCACCTTCATGTACTGTAGATATAGTATGCATTGTAGCAACAAATAAGCGTACATTTTAGGCTCGCGTCCCGGGCCAAGGCTAGGGTGGACTGGGGCCTATCTATGCCCCTGCCAGGAAGTGAAATGCCGCCATTGGAGGGATTCTCAAAACGTATGAATATATTAATAGAAAAACGACGGCATTGGAGTGGTAGGTCATGTTGAAACCTATATGATTTGAAATTTACAGGATTTGTATCAAAAAGTGTTGTTTGACAGCGCAAGAAAAACAAAAACTTCTAGCAAGAGGTCCGAGTTCGTGAAAAAATCCTCCAAAAAAGAGCAAGTAAATCTTGAAAACAAATCTTAAGAATTCCGTTCTTTTGAATCGAACAGCCAACGTAGGAAAATATCGTAAAGAATCGAACCTCTTAAAATCCTTGTGAGATCTCCTTTGATCAAAGGAGCACAAGTTGAGGAAACTCAAGCTCAAGCCCGAAACTAGTCGGCGGAGCTATTGTGGTGAGTGGGCCTACGTGGGTCTTATACACCCATAGGATCTTGCAGAATGCGCTGCTCACCATTTTGTTTACTGTCTGCTGGCAGATCCTGTCAAGCCGGTGATTCACCAGGTTACTTCGTAGTACTAACCTTTGACCATGCCGGTTATTTTGAGTACATAAGCCTAGGGTCAATGTCTGGGTTTGAGTGTTCCCTGGTTTAAAAGTGAGTACGTGTCCGCTAGCTCCGGGTCAATGCATGGGGATCACACGGTGAGTGCAAGCCATGACCTAGAGTCCTAGACCGTGCCTCCATGTCTTATTTTAGCAGCACAATTTCACTCCAGGCCAGGAATGAAGCTTGAGCGCCCGGTCACAATTACAGAAAAAAATATTGGGAGCAAGGTTTTCATATCGATGCAAGAGCAGGATCGAGATTGAGAGTCAAATATTACAAGAGCTTCGATTGCAAGAGTAAGTGTCCACCATGTATGAGATGTGATCTGGGCATCTTTTGCCTTAAATGGCTCTTTGCCAAACAATTGACCACTAGCAGTGTCTAAAAAAAAATCAACTAGATCTGACCCCTCTAAAAACGTCATTCACAATGGTTTGTTTCAATAAGGTAGTCACACCATTCACTTTTAACTTATTTGAGTTTGGGAAATGCAAAAAACTGTTAAATCATTCGAAATAAGCTATTTAAAGTGGTGGTTTTGCAATCTCAGAGCCTCTGCCTGTGGAGAATCTCTGAGATTGCAAAAACGCCATTTCAAATGGCCTATTTTGAATGACTTGGCGATTTTTTCATTTCGCTGTCTCAAATAAGCCATTTCAAATGTTGATATGCTCTGAACCGCCGCCACTAGCCGCATAAACCAATTCCCCTTGCATCAACGATGATTCACGCAACATCGAGTAGCACCGCACCGCCGCCACTAGCCGGAGCATAGCCGCTAGCTAGCCACCATGCACAGTGCAGGCGACACTACTCTTCGTCATATCGTCGGACATAGGCATCACGCTATCCGACATACCTAAAGGGAAACATTACTTACTTCTACTATGTACAAGAAATGCACCAAGCACCTCCCCCATGACTTCTCTGCTGAGTGCCGTCGCGGAGATGATCTAAGATCGTGCCATGATGAATTATTGAGACAAACTCTCAGCTATAGTGAGGGGATGAGGAGATCGCTTGATGGGCAACGTCATGACCGCTTGATGGGTTGGCGCACCAACGTGCTGCAATGCTCTCTGATGTTTACATGACTTGTTGAAGGCCAAACTCCGAATTGCAACTATGAGATCAATGGCCACTAATATACCAAGGGTACTACCTAGCCGATGACATCTATCCTCGTTGGTCGACATTCATGAAAATAATTCGCAAACCTATTATTCAGGAAAATCTTACTTTGTTGGGAAACAAGAAAATTATAGGAAGGATGTGGAGTTGTCATTTGGTGTGCTTTAATTTCCGTTTTGCTATTGTCCGGTACCATGTTCAAATATGGTCGCTAGATCAGATGCGAATGGTCATAAATGCGTGTGTTATTATGCACAACATGATCATGGAGAGTGAGCTCGATGTTGGTATAGTTTTTTATCAACAATGCGACTACCAGTACCCTCTTGCCAAGCCACAATAGGGCATCCTACCCGAGTTTCCTAAATTTCTCGCAATGCATTAGGAAATTCGTGACGAATAAGTTCATCGTCAATTGCAAGATAATCTAGTCGAGCACTTGTGGATGCTCAAAGAAAACAAATAGTTTGAGCGTCATGTTGTTTTTTAGAACTTGTCGGATTTTATTTATCTTTTAATTTGAAATGTGGTATTGCTATATTATTTCTATGTTTAAATTGTTTTTGAACTAGAAAGTATAATTGTACTTAATTCAACTAGAAATATAACATATCGATGAAAAATCCGAAAATGGAAGAGGGCACGCTGTTTAGGTTGCGCCGCTAGGGCAGCCTCCCCAATAGATGCGACATGTGTCGACATCCCATAGCGGACACTTTTCCGAAGATGCCGGTCAAGATTCTTTTAGTAGCTGCCTAGGTTTAAGGGAAGAGTTCAATAATAAAAACAGAAAAAAAAATGTTTTAATGTTACGGTAACATATTCATCTCCTCAGCTCCTACGATTCCACCTATCAGCTCGCACGATCAGAGAAAGAATCAAATGTGCAATTAATGATGGAGGAAGCTCAGCATGCATGCAGGTGCGGCGTGCTCATGTGAGCCAACCAAAAATGAATCGAGGTACCCAGCCTGCATGCATATCCTTTTCACACCTGCATGGGGCCTTGCGGGAGCAAGTTTCACAGCGCGCAAAAAAAGGAGAGAGGGGCTGTAACAGCCCCAACTTTGTGAACCTAAAAATGTGTTTAAATTTTCCACTTTCTGTGTTACCTTGCATCATGGCATCCATATTAATTTACTAAACAATTAATTGGTTTCGTACCATTTAAAAACAAATGCCAAACTTGCTTTAACAAAATTCCAAATCAATGAAAGCATACAAAGTTGCAAAACAAAAATACTTTGACATCCTCTATTTGTCAAGGAAGTTCCAAGAGTTCAAAAATAATATTTTGAACTTGCTTTAAAATTTCTAAAGGATTATAAATTTGGAGTTAAGAAAAATGCCATATTCAAACCCTATGAACAAAAGTTGTTCAAAACATTTTAGTTTGAAACACTAATTTTTGTGGAGCCTCTACATGATATGGGGAGGCTACATGAATAATTTCATAATTTTCAAAAGTGTTTAAGTGTCACAAATAATTCAAATACAGTGTTGTTTATTTAATCCAGAGCTGAAAAGGACTTAGTTGTGATGGGAAAAGTTTGCCAAGGGGTTCTCTGCAAATCGCCGTCGTCTTCCTGTAGCTCCAGTGGGCACGCCATGGCGCCAGTGCCGAGCTCGCCGTGCGCCCAGGCCCCCCCCCCCCCCCCCCCCCCCGCTCCTCCTGCCGCGTCGAAGAATATAAGGAGGCCCACCGCGACGCTCTGCTCCCTCACCCCTCATTTGCTCACCAGCTCCCCTCGTTCTTCCTCCTCTCTCTCTTTTTCTCTCTGCCATGGCCATGTCCGAAGCGAGCTCGCCACCGCATCGCCGTCGCTAGAGGAACCGCGGAGCAGATCGAGCAAGCGCATCGTCTCCGCCGCGACATCTACTTCATCTACATTCAAGGAATCGAGCTCGGGTGCCGCGAATCGAGCTGGTCGTCCACATCTTCTCCAACTCCGGCCGAAGCTCCGCCGAGCTTCTGCCTCCGTCTCCGACCTCCTCCGTTCCTACCGAGCTCACACACGCTTCTAGGGTGAGCTATCCGTCCTCCTAAACATCTCTGTTCATCCCAACTCGCCGTAGTTCGTCGCGTCGCCGTTAGCCGTAGCTGCTCGCCGCCGGAGCTCGACGTCCTGCTAGTCGCCGGTGACCATTTGGTCGCTATCTCCGCCACTGAGTAGCCCCTACATGTACGCGTCGAACTCGAGTAGCAAAAGTGTCACGCGCGTGCGGTAGATCGACAGATCCATGCTCAACACCGCTGGTGGTCACCGCCGCCGCGTGCGCCGGTCGTGGCCTCGGTGCAGAGTCAAACCAGCCCGTGGGCCGCGCTTGCTCGCGTGGCTGCCACCGTGGCACTGGGCCCAACATGTCAGTGGACGTGGGTAGCCCAGCCCAGAGTGCAAAACGGTTCGGTTAAAATCTCTGGAAAAATAAAAGAAAAGACAGAAAACTGTTTAAACTTCTAAAACTCATAATATTTGTCCAAAAATTACAAATAACATACCAAAATGTTCAGAAAATAAATTGTGTCTGTTGGCATAACTCACACATCCAAATAAATTAGTTTAATTGATGCTTTATTAAAATAACTAAAATGGCAGAAAATAAATACTTTCTGGAAAATCCATAACTTTAAATATAATGATCCAAAAATTAAGTATGAGCTATCAAAATGTTCAGCACTTAATATACTTCATGTTCCACCTGTTTTCCAAACATGGATAATTAGTTTTAATGTTGTTTAAAATGATTTGCTAAAATGGCAGATTTAAAATGGATTTTATAAACGCAATAACTTTTTATTGGTTTATCAGAAAAATGTGTTTAATATATCGAAATGCTCAGAATATTATGAACTAACCAGTCACCTCATTTGCATGCATATTTGAGCACAATTCCAGTACTGCACTTTTAGAAGTTAGGGAAAATCATTAAGTTAAATATGGGGCTTTATTTTCTCTTGTCGAAATAATTATTTTGCACCCCATTTAAATTGGTAGATGTTGTTATAGTAATTCCAGTGCATCTAAATTGTCATGCCATCATGTGTTTGCGCATTGCATTTGCTATGCATGTGTGGTTATTGATTGTTTCTTTCCGGGGTTTTTACGCATCGATAGATCAAGCAGTTGGGGTTCCACCGCAATACCCCGACGACCCGTATTACCAGCCCCTTGAACAAGGCAAGCGTAATCCCCCCTCTGAGCATGTCTGCTCCTATGTTTCCGTAATTATTTTCTCCACTATAATATTGCATTCGGTACTAAATGTCTTTTGCTTGGATTAGAGTATCCTACTAGTTGCATTAGAAATCTGTTGCCATTACCTGTATCCTTCCTAATACCCATAGGATTGAAGTGTTGGCCTGAGTTAACTATATCTGCTATGAATATGCTTAGCCATGCTTAGTTAAATGCCTAGATGTCCGGTGGATGTTTCATGGTTGGAGCAATTGATGGAATGACCGGATGTGGTGGAGAATTGTGGTGACATTTAATAAACTGTTTAAAGGCGGGGATGAGAGGCCACGGGAAATGTGGTGGGTTGTCTCGTTCTCGCCGCCTAAGTGCGAGTTCTCGCCTTCGAGCCAAGACCGAGCGTGCACCATGCGTGGGCCTAGTGAACCCCATCGACTAAATAACTCGGGCGGGACTAGCCAGGGTCCTCTAGTTTGAGCTTCCATTTGCGCGTGCATGAAGACGGTGGCCAGGACTGGGATGAGGATGGTGGTGTTTAGGAAAATGAGTGGCCACGGGGTAGGGTGTTGGAGGCACTGAACCTGTCCCGTCCTCACTGATGATCCTGGGTTAGTCTTAAGCGAGGGAGAAGTCGTAACCGCTCCCACTCAGCCGGCTTTCCACGGAAGAGAGCTAATGTTCAGGCAATGGGCCGGACGGTACGCGTGGCAAACATTGTACACCCCTGCAGGGTAAATCTTTTCGAAAAGCCGTGCCACGGTTATGGACGACTTGGTGCCGGATTCAGAGACCATAGAAAACTTGAACGGAATGATTAAAACCTGAGTACTAAAGGTACTACCAAGAATGCAAGGTTGACTTCCTCGAGGGTGATTCGGGGAGGTGCCTTGGTAGACAGGTGAAGTGATTGATGGTGGTTGTTGATGAAGTTGATCAAAAGAAAAGAGTTTACTTCTTACCCCCTTTTGAAAATATTCTGATTAGTCGATGCCAGATGTCTTTTAAAAGAAAACCAGCTTTATGCAAAACAGCCATAAAACCTTTGAAAGCCAATCATCGAGCTAGTAGCTCTAGTAATCTTGCAGAGTTCGTCGAACTCAACGTTGTTTGTTGATTTCAGTGGAGGACTTCACCGACACTGAAGGTGGGTTCTATGTGGACGTCGACGAGTAGTCTGGGGTTCCCAGGTGGCAGCTTGGGACATCCCGGAACAGCTGGCGCTGGAATGTTTATCTATAGGCCTCTTAGGCCATAATTTGGATCTTGTTGTTTAGAACAACTTAATTCGCTTCCGCATGATGTACTGTTGGGTCTGTGACCTCTGGTTGTAATATTTGCTATCTTTCTCTATTATAAGAGTTGAACTATAATGCTTTGAGTCGTAGAGTCTGTGATGTGCCAGTTGTTCCACAAGTCTTGATCTCTCTATTATGCATTGATAGTTGTGCCTGCGTTAGGGCATCAATCGGGGTGTTGCGTTGCCGATGATCCATTCCGAGCAACGCCTGCCAAAGGTTTTGGCCGGGGAGTGGTAAACCCGTAACCTCCGGTTGTATCGCCTAACCGGTGACACACAGCATCTGTATAGTTCGTGGTCGGGGCGCTACAAGTTGGTATCAGAGCAGGACTGCCTGTAGGAAACCCTTCTACTGGTCGACGTTGAGTCTAGTGTTTGTGAAAATATTTTTAACCTAAAAATGAGTTGTGAAAACCATCTTAGGATTCTTTTTACTCCTTATCTGGTTACATTCTAATCTCGGAGCAATCTTACCTCTATTTGAGTTAAAAGTTTTACTCCCATGATCCTAAAGAAACGGGGTTGGGTTCTACCTTTAGTGTTATGCGTCCGGTTGCTCCCGCTGCGCTACAGTCCGAAATCAACTCAGATGTTTAAGAACCCTGTTATCCCTACTGAGCCTAATCACTTATTCCTTCTTTGGGTTTTAACCCAAGGACTTGAACAGAAGGTCCCGGATTGTGCCGGATAGTGTGGGTTGAATCACGTGGTTTCTTAACCATTTGAATCTCACGCTAGTGGTACATGATGCTGATCTTTGACCCAAGTTCCATCTTGTTGGTCCCTTGTTCGTTGTTACCCAAAGTATTATCGTCCCTAGTCTGTGTACTTGAGTAGACGCTAATGCTTTTGTCTCAACCATTCGGAGATAGATACTAACGGTGTCCTTGTCAATTCTCCAGAATGGCTCGAGGAGGCCGCGGTAACAACACAATGATGAGGAACCGCCGCCACCCCCTTCAATGGCGCAGGTCTTGATGGCCATTGAGGAGAACCGCGGGCGCAATGAGCGGCTGCTCGAGCAGTTGGTGCAGCAGAATACCCGGAGGAACAATGAGTGCAACACCCTCACTGAGTTCCTGCGCTCGCAGCCACCCACCTTCGCTGATGCTAAGGAGCCACTGGAGCTGATGACTGGCTTCGCGCTCTGGAGCGCCAGTTCCGCGCTGCATGTACCAGTGGCCGAGCAAGTCAACTTTGCCACCTACCTCCTGACTGGTGCGGCTGGCTGTTGGTGGGAGAGTCATGTGGCGCTATTCGCAGCAGACCATGTTTTCACTTGGGCGGATTTCCGCACAGCCTTTCGTGCGGCTTACATACCTCAGCCAATAATGGACCTGAAGAGGAGGGAGTTCCTGGATCTGCACCAGGGTCGTATGGATCTCCGAGCTTATGGGTGCAATTCAACCATCTCTCTCGTTACGCCCCTCGGGACGTGACCAATGATGCGACAAGCAAGAGTTGTTCCGCAAGGGGCTTGCGCCGAGGCTCCGCTATGAGTTGCTGCCCTTCAAGTTCCAGAACTACCAGGAGCTGTTCAACCAGGCTCTTACTCTTGAGCAGGGAAGGAAGGAATTTGAGGCTTCCAAGAGGCCAGCACAAGGGGACCACCCGAGTTCCTCGGTTTCTCAGAGCAAGAAGCGCAGGGTTTTCGTTCCCTACAGCGCTGTGCCGCGTGCTCCATTCATGCCGAGGGCCGCGGGATACAGGCCACCACCGCCGCGCCCACTACTTCGACACCTGGGGCGAGCGGGAGTGGGTATCGTCCTCCGCTACCTGCCCAACCTGGAAACACTTGCTACAGCTGTGGCCAGGCTGGTCACTACTCCAGGGAGTGCCCCCAAAGGCACCTGTTTCGGTAACACCTGCACGAGCCCCCGCCACTCCAGCTGGCAAGGCTGGTCCTATCGTGCGTGGTCGCCTGAACCACGTCCTGCTGAAGAAGCTGAAGAGGACCCCGGCGTCCTTATGGGTGAGTTACGAATCAACGACAACCCAGCTACAGTTTTGTTTGACTCTGGAGCATCGCATTCATTCATTTCCATAGCATTTGCAAAAGACCACACATACCGTTCGAGAAGATGAGACGTCCCTTGGTGATCTCCACGCCTGGTTCCAAATGGCAAACCGATGGGTTACCCCGGAGGTCCAGATTATATAGGTCATGTCCTTCCCTTTCCGCTGGTAGCTGAAGTCAACTGGCAGATGTCATACTGGGCATGACTGGTTAGTAAAATACCGGGCTAATCTGACTGTGCTGCCAAGAACATTACCGTGACCACTTCTTCCGGCGACATTGGAGTATTGGTCTGCACTATCAAGACCTCCATCCTCAATCATTCCCCTCTCACCGGAGATCAGCCTATACTTTATGGAAGGCTTGTCCCCCCTGAAATACACGTGGTGTGTGACTTCCCGGATGTGTTCCGGAAGAATTGCCTGGCATGCCACCTGATCGAAGTGTGGAGTTTGTCATAGATTTGATGCCAGGTACTGCTCCGATTTCCAAGAAACCCTACCGTATGCCGGTGGAAGAGTTGGCTCTGTTGAAAGAGCAAATCGATGAGCTGTTAGCGAAGGATTTTATTCAGCCTAGCAGTTCACCTTGGGGTTGTCCGGTACTCTTTGTCAAAAGAGGGATTCTACCGTTCCTCGTTTGGTCTCTGATTATAGGCCGTTGAATGCGGTGACAATCAAGAACAAGTATCCTATTCCCCGGATCAATGATCTGTTAGATCAGTTAGCTGGTGCAACAGTATTCTCCAAGATGGATCTGAGGTCAGGATACCATCAGATCAAGATCAGAAAGGAGGATATCCCAAAGACGGCATTTGTTACTCGCTATGGCTATATGAGTATACCGTCATGTCCTTTGGTCTCACCAATGCTCCAGCTACTTCATGAGGCTCATGAACTCCATCTTCATGGATTATCTCGACAAGTTTGTCGTCATCTACATCGATGACATCCTCGTTTATTCCAAAACCGACGAAGAGCATGCTGAGCATCTTCGGTTGGTTCTGACACGACTTCGAGAACACCGCCTCTATGCCAAGTTCTCCAAGTGTGAGTTCTGGTTGGATAACCTTGTCTTCCTTGGTCATGTGATATCTGCTAATGGTGTGGCAGTCATTCCCGACAAGATTCAATCTATTCTGGATTGGAAAACTCCAAGTCAGTCAAGGACATTCGTAGTTCCTCGGATTGGCGGGTTACTACCGCCGATTCATCGAAGGTTTCTCAAAGATAGCTAAGCCCATGACTGACCTTCTCAAGAAGGATAAAAGTTTGCATGGACGGACAAAGCTGAAGAGAGCTTCCAAGCACTGAAAGCCAAACTCACGTCTGCTCCTGTGCTCGTCCTGCCGGACACCAGCAAGGATTTTGTCGTCTTCTGTGACGCCTCCCTGCAAGGCTTGGGCTGTGTATTAATGCAAGAGGGCCATGTGGTGGCGTATGCTTCTCGCCAATTGAAGCCGCATGAGCACAACTACCCAACTCATGATCTAGAACTTGCCGCGTTGTTTATGCTCTGAAGCAGTGGAGACCATACCTGTTTGGTAACCGTTGCGAGATTTTCTCGGATCATAAGAGTCTGAAGTACCTCTTCACCAGCCAGATTTAAATCTCAGGCAGAGGCGTTGGTTAGAGTTAATCAAGGACTATGATGTGAGTCTGAACTATCAACCCGGCAAAGCCAACGTCGTGGCTGACGCGCTAAGTCGGAAGTCCTATTGCAACAACCTGATGGTTGAGGAGGCTCAACCTGCTCTTTGTAAAGAGTTCGCCGTTTGAACCTGGAAATTGTTCCCTCTGGCTATCTAGCAAATCTGGAGATCAAGTCTACTCTTGAAGACCAGATAAAGGAGGCGCAAAAACGTGATAAGGGTATTCTTAATATCAAGAAGAACATTGCTAGCGGGAAGACCAAATGTTTCTCGGAGGATGAATCTGGAGTCGTTTACTTTGGTAACCGCCTAGTAGTGCCAAAGAAATAGAAACTGAAGGAGTTGATCCTCCAAGAAGCTCATGATTCACCTCTCTCTATTCATCCCGGTAGTACCAAAATGTACCAAGACCTACGACAACAATTCTGGTGGACTCGGATGAAACGAGAAATCGCCAAGTATGTTGCTGAATGCGACACCTGTCGTCGGGTAAAGGCTGAACATCAAAGGCCTGCCGGCACTCTTCGCCCTATTGCAATCCCGGAGTGGAAATGGGATGAAATTGGTATGGACTTCATTACTGGTCTGCCGAAGTCTCCAAGGGAAACGATGCCATTTGGGTAATCATTGATCGACTATCAAAAGTGGCTCACTTCCTCCCTGTTCGTGTTGACATCACAGCTGCCAAGTTGGCCGAGCTGTATGCTTCAAGGATCGTCGTACTTCACGGCGTTCCCAAGAAGATAATCTCCGATCGTGGAAGCCTGTTCACCTCTAAGTTTTGGACTAGTTTCCAAGAAGCTATGGGAACTCGTCTCAACTTCAGCACATCGTTCCATCCTCAAACTGATGGTCAGACTGAAAGGGTGAACCAAGTGTTGGAGGACATGCTAAGGGCATGGGTAATCTCTTTTGGCAAGGGTTGGGAGAACTATGTTCCCTTCGCGGAGTTCTCCTACAACAATAGCTATCAAGCTAGTCTGGGTATGGCCCCATTCGAGGTTCTGTATGGAAGAAAATGCCGAACTCCGCTGAATTGGTCCGAGACGGAGAGAGGGCACTCTTTGGTCGGATATTATGAATGAAGCTGAGGAGAAGGTTAGAATCATACGAGAGAATCTGAAGATTGCCCAGTCTAGGCAGAAGAGTTACTATGACAAGCATCATCAGGAGGTTCACTATGATATTGGTGATAAAGCTTATCTTCGCGTCTCTCCACTTCGTGGCGTTCGCCGCTTCGGGATCAAGGGAAAATTGGCCCCTAGCTACATTGGCCCTTTCACTGTTCTGGCCAAGCGAGGAGACCTTTCTTATCGATTGGAATTACCGGCCAACTTCCCAGATGTGCATGATGTGTTTCATGTATCTCAACTTCGCCGTTGTTTCAAAGATCCTATCCATGGAGTCAATCATGAGGAGCTGGATATTCAGGAGGATCTCACTTATCGCGAGCACCCTATTCGTATTCTGGATGAGGCAGAAAGGAAGACTCGTAACAAGACCACCAAGTTCCTAAAAATTCAGTGGTCTCACCATTCCGAAGAGGAAGCAATCTGGGAAAGGGAGTCTACTCTTCGTGAGGAGTATCCCGACTTCTTTCAGCAATCTTAGAATCTCGGGACGAGATTCCTGTAAGGGGGGTAGAATTGTAACAGCCCCAACTTTGTGAACCTAAAAATGTGTCTAAATTTTCCACTTTCTGTGTTACATTGCATCATGGCATCCATATTAATTTACTAAACAACTAATTGGTTTGGTACCATTTAAAAACAAATGCCAAACTTGCTTTAACAAAATTCCAAATCAATGAAAGCATACAAAGTTGCAAAACAAAAATACTTTGACATCCTCTATTTGTCAAGGAAGTTCCAAGTGTTCAAAAATAATATTTTGAACTTGCTTTAAAATTTCTAAAGGATTATAAATTTGGAGTTAAGAAAAATGCCATATTCAAACCCTATGAACAAAAGTTGTTCAAAACATTTTATTTTGAAACACCAATTTTTGTGGAACCTCTACATGATATGGGGAGGCTACATGAATAATTTCATAATTTTCAAAAATGTTTAATTGTCACAAATAATTCAAATACAGTGATGTTTATTTAATCCAGAGCTGAAAAGGACTTAGTTGTGATGGGAAAAGTTTGCCAAGGGGTTCTCTGCAAATCGCCGTCGCCTTCCTGTAGCTCCAGTGGGCACGCCATGGCGCCAGTGCCGAGCTCACCGTGCGCCCAGGCCCCCCCTGCTCCTCCTGCCGCGTCGAAGAATATAAGGAGGCCCCCCACGACGCTCTGCTCCCTCACCCTCATTTGCTCACCAGCTCCCCTCGTTCTTCCTCCTCTCTCTCTTTTTCTCTCTGCCATGGCCATGTCCGAAGCGAGCTCGCCGCCGCATCGCCGTCGCTAGAAGGAACCATGGAGCAGATCGAGCAAGCGCATCGTCTCCGCCGCGACATCTACTTCATCTACATTCAAGGAATCGAGCTCGGGTGCCGCGAATCGAGCTGGTCGTCCACATCTTCTCCAACTCCGGCCGAAGCTCCACCGAGCTTCTGCCTCCGTCTCCGACCTCCTCCGTTCCTACCGAGCTCACACACGCTTCTAGGGTGAGCTATCCGTCCTCCTAGGCATCTATGTTCATCCCAGCTCGCCGTAGTTCGTCGCGTCGCCGTTAGCCGTAGCTGCTCGGTGCCGGAGCTCGATGTCCTGCTAGTCGCCGGTGACCATTTGGTCGCTGTCTCCGCCACTGAGTAGCCCCTACACATACGCGTCGAACTCGAGTAGCAAAAGTGTCACGCGCGTGCGGTAGATCGACGGATCCATGCTCAACACCGCCGGTGGTCACCACCGCCGCGTGCGCCGGTCGTGGCCTCGGTGCAGAGTCAAACCAGCCCGTGGGCCGCGCTTGCTCACGTGGCTACCACCGTGGCACTGGGCCCCACATGTCAGTGGCCGTGGGTAGCCCAGCCAAGAGTGCAAAACGGTTCGGTTAAAATCTCTGAAAAAATAAAAGAAAAGACAGAAAACTGTTTAAACTTCTAAAATTCATAACTAATTAAATATTTGTCCAAAAATTACAAATAACATACCAAAATGTTCAGAAAAATAAAGTGTGTCTGTTGGCATAACTCACACATCCAAATAAATTAGTTTAATTGATGCTTTATTAAAATAACTAAAATGGCAGAAAATAAATACTTTCTGGAAAATCCATAACATAAAAAATAATGATCCAAAAATTAAGTATGAGCTATCAATTTTTTTAGCACTTAATATACTTCATGTTCCACCTGTTTTCCAAACATGGATAATTAGTTTTAATGTTGTTTAAAATGATTTGCTAAAATGGCAGATTTAAAATGGATTTTATAAATGCAATAACTTTTTATTGGTTTATCAGAAAAAATGTGTTTAATATATCAAAATGCTCAGAATATTATGAACTAACCAGTAACCTCATTTGCATGCATATTTGAGCACAATTCCAGTACTGCACTTTTAGAAGTTAGGGAAAATCATTAAGTTAAATATGGGGCTTTATTTTCTCTTGTCGAAATAATTATTTTGCACCCCATTTAAATTGGTAGATGTTGTTATAGTAATTCCAGTGCATCTAAATTGTCATGCCATCATGTGTTTGCGCATTGCATTTGCTATGCATGTGTGGTTATTGATTGTTTCTTTCCGGTGTTTTTATGCATCGATAGATCAAGCAGTTGGGGTTCCACCGCAATACCCCGACGACCCGTATTACCAGCCCCCTGAACAAGGCAAGCGTAATCCTCCCTCTGAGCATGTCTGCTCCTATGTTTCCGCCATTATTTTCTCCACTATAATATTGCATTCGGTTCTAAATGTCTTTTGCTTGGATTAGAGTATCCTACTAGTTGCATTAGAAATCTGTTGCCATTACCTGTATCCTTCCTAATACCCATAGGATTGAAGTGTTGGCCTGAGTTAACTATATCTGCTATGAATATGCTTAGCCATGCTTAGTTAAATGGCTAGATGTCCGGTGGATGATTCATGGTTGGAGCAATTGATGGAATGACCGGATGTGGTGGAGAATTGTGGTGACATTTAATAAACTGCTTAAAGGCGGGGATGAGAGGCCACGGGGAATGTGGTGGGTTGTCTCGTTCTCGCCGTCTAAGTGCGAATTCTCGCCTTCGAGCCAAGACCGAGCGTGCACCCATGCGTGGGCCTAGTGAACCCCCATCGACTAAATAACTCGGGCGGGACTAGCCAGGGTCCTCTAGTTTGAGCTTCCATTTGCGCGTGCGTGAAGACGGTGGCCAG
Organism: Poa pratensis; assembly: GCA_947311845.1. NCBI lineage: Eukaryota > Viridiplantae > Streptophyta > Magnoliopsida > Poales > Poaceae > Poa > Poa pratensis. The sequence continues at coordinate 27,550,239 of CAMZMU010000044.1, forward strand.
GACAGGGATGAGGATGGTGGTGTTTAGGAAAATGAGTGGCCACGGGGCAGGGTGTTGGAGGCACTGAACCTGTCCCGTCCTCACTGATGATCCTGGGTTAGTCTTAAACGAGGGAGAAGTCGTAACCGCTCCCACTCAGCCGGCTTTCCACGGAAGAGAGCTAATGTTCAGGCAATGGGTCGGACGGTACGCGTGGCAAACATTGTACACCCCTGCAGGGTAAATCTTTTCGAAAAGCCGTGTCCACGGTTATGGACGACTTGGTGCCGGATTCAGAGACCATAGAGAACTTGAACGGAATGATTAAAACCTGAGTACTAAAGGTACTACCAAGAATGCAAGGTTGACTTCCTCGAGGGTGATTCGGGGAGGTGCCTTGGTAGACAGGTGAAGTGATTGATGGGGGTTGTTGATGAAGTTGATCAAAAGAAAAGAGTTTACTTCTTACCCCCTTTTGAAAATATTCTGATTAGTCGATGCCAGATGTCTTTTATAAAGAAAACCAGCTTTATGCAAAACAACCATAAAACCTTTGAAAGCCAATCATCGAGCTAGTAGCTCTAGTAATCTTGCAGAGTTCGTCGAACTCAACATTGTTTGTTGATTTTCAGTGGAGGACTTCACCGACACTGAAGGTGGGTTCTATGGATGTCGACGAGTAGTCTGGGGTTCCCAGGTGGCAGCTTGGGTCATCCCGGAACAGCTGGCGCTGGAATGTTTATCTATAGGCCTCTTAGGCCATAATTTGGATCTTGTTGTTTAGAACAACTTAATTCGCTTCCGCATGATGTACTGTTGGGTCTGTGACCTCTGGTTGTAATATTTGCTATCTTTCTCTATTATAAGAGTTGAGCTATAATGCTTTGAGTCGTAGAGTCTGTGATGTGTCAGTTGTTCCACAAGTCTTGATCTCTCTATTTTACATTGATAGTTGTGCCTGCGTTAGGGCATCAATCGGGGTGTTGCGTTGCCGATGATCCATTCCGAGCAACGCCTGCCAAAGGTTTTGGCCGGGGAGTGGTAAACCCGTAACCTCCGGTTGTATCGCCTAACCGGTGACACACAACATCTTTGTATAGTTCCGCGGTCGGGGCGCTACAGGGGCTAGGTGGGAATTTAGAGTAATTACGGCACGATTTGTTAGGGCAATAAATGATTACGGGCCTTATTGGAAAAGAGTTTTCGGACAAATAGAAATTCACAATCCTGGAGAGATAGTGGGAGGAACATTGCTAGTACTCCCTCCGTTCCCTTTTACTTTGCGTTTTGAGCAAATTACGCATACCAAGGTGAGCCTCCGATCAGCCAATTTAGAGCAGAAATGGACTAGTCTGCCCCTAATGAAGTCCCACGCTCGCAAGCTGCAATTAAATTCACAAACATGCAGCAGCCATTAATCCATGCATGCACTGGTCGCGTGAGTTGCCGTCGCCTCGTCTCCAATGCGATTGGAAGCATGCATGGCCAGCTCTACGCACCTCTCTCAGTTTTGCATGCGAGGAAGCGGAGAAAGTGGAGGAAGGAACGCAGGCACTTTATTGCATACGAAGGTTACTGTGGGGGTATATTGGGGAATCAAGTGGAGAACGCAAAGTAAAATGGAAAATATTGGAAAAGCTAGAACGCAAAGTAAAACGAAACGGAGGGAGTAACTTCAATGTCACATAGACAAAAAAGATGATGTGGCAAGTAATTAATGAGGAGAGAGGAGGTTGGAGTAACATAGCTAGTTACCGGAACATCACACACCCCAAGGCAAAATGAGTCTACAACCTAATAAATGGTATCATGCATGACACAACAAATAAGTTAGTACCCACTATAGAGATAATAACAATCGGTAATAACATAAGAACTGTTACTCCACACTATGACTAGTCTTGATGGGCCATTTCTGTCGAGTGTCCAATTACTAACTATATTAAGGCAGCACAAAACGGCGCTCCCTCGACAGCCCAGGTACTGTAGGTACTGTTCAAAATGAACAGTACGCTACAGTGGGGGTGGGCCCACATTCAGCGACACGCTGCTAAATTTGCAAAAACACCCCTCGCGGGCAAAAAATTGCACCACGACCCTCAACTTCGCGTGCGGAAGGACCTATCTGCGAAATACAAAAAAATAAAGAACCTTTCTGCAAAAAGGTCACAAACGCCCCCCTCCCTTCCTCCTCGCGCGCATCACCGGAGCTCGCCGCCGGCCGCCGCGCTCGAATCGGCCGCTCCGGTCCTCCCCGCGCACATCGCGCCACACCGCGGCCTCCGCCGTCGCCTCCTCCGCATCCTGCCGGAGCGACGCATGCCCGGACGCCGCCGACGCGCGGGAATCACCGCCGCCGCGCCCGCATCCCTCCACCGCTTTTCGACGCCACCGGCGACGCCACGACGACCAAATCGTGGCGGCGCCGCCGTTAGCGGGCTCCCTGCGTCGACCCGCGTCGAACGCGACCACTCCCGCGTCCCAGGTCGCCGTCCCTCGCCTCCGGCGAGCTTGCCGCCGCCGCGGCAGAGGCCGGCCGCCAGTGACGTCACGATGACGAACACGCGGGCCTGCCTGGCCAGCCGGGCCGTTACGTGGGCCGGCCTGGCTGCTGCGCAGCTGGGTCGGGCCCTTCTATTTTTTTCCCCTTCTGTTTTTTTCCCTCTTTTTTCCCTCTTTTCTTTTTCCCCTCCCCCCCCCCTTCTCTTTTCTAAATTTTTTTTCCCCGAACTTTTGAAACACTAATTCCAAAATATCCAAAACTACACTGCTTGAAAGTGTGGACAATTCAGAATTTCAATTCAAACTTTAAAACAGATTATACAACAAAAATCACCGAGGGCGAATTTTCGTCAACATAGACGACAAATCCCGGCAAATTACGACAACATTCCAAAAAAAAATTCACCTTCACAAATTTTCCAAAAAAAATTGCCTTCAAAAATTATTCTAACTCAAACAAAATGGCGAATTTCCGTTAACATAGACGACACATCCCGCCAAATTACGACAAATTAAAATACGGCTGACTTCGACATTTCGAATCACGACGGACGCGAAATTTCCAAAAAAAATCACCTTCAAAAATTATTCTAACTCAAACAAAATATTTCCAAAAAAAAAACGTCTCTAAAAATTATTCTAACTCAAACAAAATTTCCTTCATTCGAAACAATTTTAATGTAGACAGTTTTTTTGCACCACTATTTTTTTCTTTTAATCTAAAACGTCATCAAAAATTTCACACCAAGGGCGCGGCGTGCGCCGCGCTAAATTCCCTTATTTCAAATGTTCGAAAGTTTTTTCTCCCTCCTATTTTCCTTTTTGTTTTTAAACAACTTTCACAAATTTCCAAATTCAAATCACATAATTTCAAACCAATTTCTATCAATTTGTAAAGAACAACCATTTGAAACACATTCTGATCTTTTTCCACCTTATTTGAAATCTTCCAAAGTTCACACAATACAAAAAGGCTCATATTACACATTCACGACATTACAAATATTATGTATTCCATATTTTTCTTACGACCTCGAACAAAACCCACAAAAAAGTCTTCGCACCCTTTTCCAAAAAAAAAAGGGAAAGTTCAAACAATAAATAAAGGCTCATTTCACACCTTCACGACATTTCGAGAAACAATATATTTCATATTTAGATGGGCTTCCAAATATCAGAATACATATCTCAGCACTATTGCCAACAAACTAAATTAACCTCCTCTTAATATGAAATTCAGATGCAATTCTTCAAATTATATATTCACTTTACTACATGCTCATACGGTGCACATCTTCTGACTGCAAATCTAAATTAATTATTTACACCAAAAAAAAAAAAAAGAATCAAACATTACAATTTACAAGCTACTCGAAATTACCGTAGCATTTTTAAATTTTTAAAATTGTTCACCATTTTTACACAACTCAGATACAATTTCTTCAATTACAATTTAAAAATCATGGCAACAAAAAAACATATTTAAATACTTCAATTTGCTATATATATATCGATAATCACTAAACTATATAACAAATGCTCATAAAAAACAAGACTAACTATCTATAGCACAACACAAAACATATTTACAGGATTCAAAATAGTCAATATTTAGATTCAATATAAATGAAATTCCCCGAATTGTGGACTCGACTTAAAAAAAAAATTGCATTAGCATTGCCAACGTGCTTACATTAAATATTATTTGGAAGATAAAAGTATATTTGGATATTCTTTGGTCCTACAAAACTAAAGGTACAAAAGAATATATCTATATGCTCACTAAAATAAACAATACTTATTAATACAAAAATACAAACTTATTTACACAACTCAAATTTAATACAAAAAAAATCACGCGAGCGCGGCGTGACGACGCGCAAAATACCACTAGTATTTTTCAAAGGAGTAGAAGCTGACCAGTCCCAGGTCTTCCGGCCCTACAAATAATCCGGGCCCCCTCACTTCCTCTTCCCCCAAATCTCTCTTCCTCTCTTCCAGTCCCAGATCTAACGAACAGAAAAATGGCCGACTCCTCCACGCCGCACTCCAACGGCGCCGCCGCCGGCGAGGAGCAGAACCCCTCGGTGCCCCGTTCCCTGGCGCCTCCGCGCAAAGTGGCTCTGATCACGGGCATCACGGGTCAGGACGGGAGCTACCTGACGGAGCTGCTCCTCTCCAAGGGCTACGAGGTGCACGGCCTCATGCGCCGCTCCTCCAACTTTAACACGCAGCGGCTCGACCACATCTACCACGACCCTCACGCCACCCCGACCGCTTCCCGCCCGCCGATGCGCCTGCACTACGCCGACCTCTCCGACTCCTCCTCCCTCCGCCGCGCGCTCGACCATGTCCTACCCGACGAGGTCTACAACCTCGCCGCGCAGTCCCACGTCGCCGTCTCCTACGAGATCCCGGACTACACCGCCGACGTCACCGCCACCGGCGCGCTCCGCCTCCTCGAGGCCGTCCGCCTCTCCGCCAAGCCCATGCGGTACTACCAGGCCGGATCCTCCGAGATGTTCGGCTCCACGCCGCCGCCGCAGAGCGAGACCACGCCCTTCCACCCCCGCTCACCGTACGCCTGCGCCAAGGTCGCCGCGCACTGGTACACCGTCAACTACCGCGAGGCATACGGCCTCTTCGCCTGCAACGGCATACTCTTCAACCACGAGTCCCCCCGCCGCGGCGAGAACTTCGTCACCCGCAAGATCACTCGTGCCGTCGGCCGCATCAAGCTCGGCCTCCAGACCAAGGTCTTCCTCGGCAACCTCTCCGCCGGCAGGGACTGGGGGTTTGCCGGGGATTATGTCGAGGCAATGTGGCTCATGCTGCAGCAGGACAAGCCCGCTGACTATGTTGTCGCCACGGAAGAGTGCCACACCGTGGAGGAGTTCCTGCAGGCTGCCTTTGGGTACGCCGGGCTGGACTGGAAAGATCATGTGGTCATTGACAAGAAGTACTTTCGCCCTGCAGAGGTGGACAGCCTCCAGGGGGATTCATCCAAGTCCAGGAAGGAACTTGGGTGGAAGCCCAAGGTTGGGTTCCAGCAGCTAGTCGAGATGATGGTCGATAACGACATTGAGCTTGCTAGGAAGGAGAAGGTCCTCGTGGATGCTGGGTACCGCGACCCCAAGCAGCAGCCATAGATTTTGTAGCATTGCTTTGATTGATGGAGCTTGGTTTGTTTTTCCCCTTGAAGCTGATACAGTGTGGTCATTACAGTAGAGGTTGGCTGGAGTTATCTTTGTTTATCACAGGTCCTACAATATCTTTGATTACCTTGCTATTTATGTGCTTTATCAAATTTGAATGAATCAACCGATGCATTTCTTTAAAGATAATTATCATTGTCTGATTATGAGACCAAACTTATCTTTCTGTATTGTTGATTGATCCAGTCTCAGTTAATTGGTTTAAGCTTTTATCTTGGCATCCATCTTAGTAGCATTTCGCATTACCATATTGGCACATTGCAATGGGGACATTTAAATCTGTAGTATAAAATGTAGTAAATATGCATAATTAACATGGTGACTTTGTAGGCCCATATTTCTCATACGCTAAGAGCATGAGTTGAATTAAACTCCTACAGTTGAATGAGACGAGTCTTGGCCTGAAGCTTTCTTCATTTGTTCATGTGCTTGAGTTTCAGGTATTTGGGCACTTTGTCCTGAGTGTAAGGTCTCTATTTTTGAATTTACAATTGGCATCATATAAAAATAACACCCAGTCAGCGTGCATCCAGGAAGGACAGGAAAGATTCCACCAGATTCAAACAAAATGGAATTTAAGACAAGCATATTGTAATATTGTATTGCATTCTGTTTGTTTGCTACGTTTGACAAGTTGCTGGGCAAATGGGATTTAGTATATTTATCTTCTGGCTCTTCAGCAGCCAAAATTGTAGTCTAAATGGGCAGAAGGAGAAGCCATCAGTATCGTTGGTTGATCCGGTCTGAATTTACTGTTTTAGCTGTTATCTTGGGCATCCATTTCAGTAGCATTTCGCATTAACATACTTGCACAATGCAGTGGGGATATATAATCAATACAGCTCTTGAAATTTAGTTATATACATACTTAAAAGGGTGAATAGGTTGGCCTGAGTTGAACTACATCCGTACAGTTAAATGTGGCCTGGAGCTTTCATTTACATGCTTTCTTCTTGCCTATTTGCTTTTCAAGTACTAGTCATTTTGTCCTGAGTAAGGTCACTATTCTTGAATTATGTAACTTGCATCATATAGAAGTAACGCCCATTCAGTGTGCATCCAGGAAGGACAGGAAAGATCCTACATGATTCAAACAAAATAAGCTTCAGGACATGCATTGTAACATTGTATTGCCTTTTGCTTGTTTGCTACGTTTGACAAGTTGCTATCTTCAGGCTTAAGCAGCCAAAAGTATAGTCTAAAAGTCTACTCTGATCATGTTTGGGTGCCGAGATAATGATCTTAAATATACATAATTAACATAGCGAGTCATTGAATCAGAGCTTATAGTTTCTGTGAACCTGGAGAGGATACATTGTTTGCTGGTCTGAGTTCTATGAGGCTGGAGTAAGTTACCTGCTTGTCTGAGTTCTTCATGTACGATGAGCATAGATTTTATTTCTATAATTAGTACTTCCTCTGTTGTCTTATAGTATGAGTGAGCGGAGGGAATATTGAATAAGAAAAATAATGATAGCCTTCAGCTGTTTTCTTTTGAAATTCGTATTATGCAAAAACATGAAATTGTTTAGAATGATTTTTTTTACATATTTCCTATTGTTGATTTATTTCCAAAGGCCAGTTGAGACAGTATCCTTGTAATTTCGGCCAGCTACAAAATGCATTCTCCGGTTTCCTCCATCCTGACTTTCATAATTCTTGTCATGTAAAACCACGGCAAGAATTATGACTATGCAACGGATGGAGTAGATAATATCCTACATGGCCAATATCAAGGGGACTCGTATTCGCTGACTTTGCCAGGGCTCAACGTCACCTGACTTTGAGTCCCTGGCAAGTGGGCCCACTGTAGGTGGGGTCCACATGTCAGCCACAAAGTCACCGACTCCCCCACGTCAGCGAATCCCGAGCGTATCAAGGTGTGGTCAGTTAGGAGGTCTGCAGGCGTCGAAGACCTAGAGGCGAGGGTTTTGGAAAGAGTCACGTTCTCGTCCTGAAAGTGAAGCGAATATTTCTATCTAACGAAATTCTGGGGAAAAACAGACTATTTTTTTAAAAAAAAATACATGAAAAAAACAGACTTATTAGGCAGGTCGCAATTCTTAGTCCTAATAAGAATGAAAACATCATATTTGCTAATACAACCACTGCCGTAGAAAGCGTTAGCAAGTTAGTATAACCACGAGAAAAAAAGGTGCCTATCTAGCAATTAGCAAGCTTACATGTAAGTTATACCCATCAAAGATGCCGCCAAGTAGTCGTATTATTACTGGTGGCACGAGATCAATCCAGGTTCAATCAGCTTTTAGTTATTCTTCTCAAATGAATATCTCCATCGATCCTCTCAATAGACGGTCCGACAACTGTGTCAGATGGCCGCTATTCAATAGCGTTGTTGCCGGCTTATTCGGGTCGGCTGCCTCGGTGGCGCCGACAATAAATAATATTCAAAAAAGGCTTAGATAACACGTCAAAACCAGCCAAATTTCATTCAAACTTAGAATATTTTACAAGTTATGAAAACAATTTGAACTAACCTAAAACCTAACCGTAGATCAAGCGTCAGTGGAAGTCGGACCAGTCTAACTTGTGGTCATCCTCGCCGACGTTGATTGCATCGCCACCGTCGTTGTTTTTTTTAGATAAATAGTGTATATTAATATCGCGGAGATACAAATTACACCCAGCCTCTGCAACAACGTAATAACCAAAGCTACTACGGATGCACACAACCGAAAGACAATAATAAGAAGAAATAAAAAGAAAAGTCTCGCTACAGCCGAAAGACAATAAGAAGAAGAAATAAAAAGAAAAGTCCCGCTACAGAGTTACAGTCCTTGCAGCAGCCGCACAACCACCACCAAAACAACACCTGATGTCTAATTCTTCAAAAGAAACGCCTTCAAGAAGAACAGTGCCAGGCACAACCAATTAAGGCCAGACCTTGGATTTTCACCCTGAAGATAGTCCTCGCTCTCAAAACAATGTCTTCAGCAAGACCACTGTCAGGCACAGCCAATTAAGTCCAGACCTTGGATTTTCACCCTGAAAGGTAGGATTTCGGACTTCATGTATGTTGTCGCCCCCACTTACATGCCGCTGCTCTAAGTCATGAAACACCAAGCCAATTCCTCATCGCCACCAGGAATCGAACCACCGTTACTAGTCTTCAAATCTAGGCCGTCATGTCCTTCTCCGTAGTCTGACTTCATCGGGAAACAGAAAGGCATGTCCCCAATGGCAACCGACTGCAGAGCTTCGCGACGCTTCCTCTGAAACCAAACGGTCAGAAAAAACATGGCTGCGCGCGACCGAATCCCACCCGATCCGACAATCTCGATTGCCCAATGGAGTTCGCCGACGGAGCCTTCCGAAACTCGACAATCCGGCGAGATCGAATAAACAGGTGTCAGGCAGATCTTCTTCTTGGCGCTTGCGGAACCCTAGGACCTCCGCCATTATTCAGCAAAACCAGCCAGCCCCCACGCCGCCGGTCAAAGCAACTGAGGGGAGAACGGCCACATCTTCACCATCCCGCAGCACTCCAATCGGAGCAGTCCCGCCCAGGCCAGATCGCCCTGAGGCAAGATCGGACCCGCCACCTGTGCCACCAGAGGTCTCGCTGCAGAGGGCCTCAGCCGCGCGTGCACCACCTCAAAGTTGCTCTGCTAGGGGACGGCTATTGTCGGCGTCTGTGTGATGATGCCGTAGTATTGCGCTGACCATCAGCAGGCGAACTCGACGGAGGGCGGCTGCATGATGTGCAACGACTCCTCGAGAGCGGCCGTGAGCCCCGTAGTATTCCCAACCAGGGATGAATGACCTGCTGACTGAGACCACGTTCGTCGTTCAGATAGACAAGATAAGACGCCATTGGATCCAAGGAACGGATGCAGATGACATGGCGCATTCTGCTGCCGAAACATTGTTTGCATGAATATTGCGGTTGAATTAAACTGGGCAATTGACCTTAAAAACTGGGCACCGTTTCCTGCAATCATGATGTTTCGGTCAGCATACGTGCGGCGTACTATTTTCGATCACAGCCGTGGCCTGAAGAAGGGAGATCAGCGCTTGCTCCTGAATCCTAGCTTGTCTCGGCATGGCTGTGATCGAACATTTTAACTTAGCGATGATGAAACATTGAAATGGCGAACTCTCGGCATGGCTTCCTTTGAGATTAATTGCTGGAAATTCTGAACATTTTAACTTAGCGATGATGAAACATCTAAGCAAAAGGCGAACTCTCGGCATGGCCTGGGCACACACAGGTGTTTTCAACACTTACTCATTTACAATATTTGAATCATGTAAATATCATTTACGATCCAAAAAAGAGTCACATGTATGAATCCCTACTAGTTGAATTTGGCGTGCCGTCACGGCACGCCTTTGATGTTTTTTTTTTGCAGTATATATATATATTTTTAAACCAAAATGTTAGCTAAATTGGTATGTTGGAACATCTTTTTATTTTGTCATGAATAGGTAGCATTTTTTTTGTGCATATCAGATATATTGTATATAATATTTAAATATTCAGTGGATTGAAATGGTCAAACATGTTTGCATTTCGACATCAATATGTAAGTGAAATAAGGAAAATTCATTTGAATTTTATTTTACATTTGCGGAAAGTTCGTTCGTATGGTGTCGAAATATTAGCTAAAATGAAATGTTGAAATATTTTTGTAATTTGCTATGAGTATTTTTTTTGTTTTGTTTTTTGAGCATTGCGTTATATTTTGTGGAACATCGGAATATTAAGCATTTGGAAATGTCTGAAAATGTCGGTATGTTGACTTAAATAGTTATTATATTTTTTTTGTGAGCATGTTGGTACATCTAAAATTGAAATGGTTTGAAAATGTTTCTATTTTTTTTATCAGCAGCTAGTCGAAATGGTTGGAATTTTGCGCGTCGTCACGACGCGCCTTTGTTAGTTTTTAAATTTTGATTGACAAGTTGTGGTTGTAATATTTCGTAAACAATGCTTTATTAAAGTACTGCAGATGTCCAAAGCATATTAAAGGAATGATTTAAAATTGAGAAGATTAAGTGACAAAATCGCTTAGATGGGGGAATTTTTTTCTTATTTTCTCTGCATATTCATATTAAAATGTGCATTATTGTAAATAAACAGCATTCGTTGAATTAATTTAATTCCATAAATTGAAATAGTGAAGTATATTTGTAATTTGTCGTAAATATTTAAATATTTAAGTTAACTCCATAGTTTGAGGAAATGCATTGTAAGGAATATTGTTAAATTCAATCCATAATTTGAGAAAATGGATTTTTATTTTATGCAAACATTTAATGGACGAAGCATGTTTTAATTTTACGTTCATAGTTAGAGAGATTTCATCAAAATTACTAATTGTAGATTATTAAATAATTTGGGAAGGTATAATAAGTTTTTATTTGGACTTGAAAATTTAATTGAATTGCATAATCAAATGGAGTACATTATGTGGACATATATTAAAGTCTGTCCATAATTTGGAGGGAATTAATTTGTATTTTCCTCAAATATTTGCTGATTTGAAATCTTGAAATACGTTTGCATTATGCTATAAGTAGTGCAAATAATGGTTGGTACCTTTTTCTTTTCTTTTTGATTGCATAGTATAACCAAAGGGAATGTATCTTGCGAGTATTTATTAAATTTAAATTCATAATTAGATGAAGCGCACCTAGAATGTATACAAATATTAGGCAATTTGAATTGTTTAAGTTTGTTTGTATTTTGGCATTAGGAAGTATCAAATTTTTTTGTCGAACATGTTGATATATTTTGGGGTACATCAAATATCTTAGCAACTTGAAATGTTGGAATGTGCTTTTTTTTTTCAAATAATAGGTAAGTTAAGTATGTAGGTAGTGGTACTGTATATTTATTTGGATTCGTGCTAACAAATGGGGAAAGTTTGTCTTTATTTCATCCAAATATTGACTATTTTGAATTGTGTAAATATGTTATGTGTTTTGTCATACATAATTAGTGTTGTTTTTTCGGAGCATTTGTTATATAGTTTAGATAATATCGAAATATTTAGCAAATTGGAGTATTTAAATATGTGTCTATGTTGCCATGAATTCTTAACTGTAATTAGAAAAAATGTGTTTGAGTTATGTCCAAATGCTGACCTTTTTTTTTATGCTACGGTAGCTTCGAATACTTGGCAAATTTGAATGTTTTATTATGTTTGTGGTAAATTGTTTATTATTATAGCTGCGTTATATATATTGTAAGGAAAGGTAGTAGTTCTATTTTGTATAATGTACTTAGCTGGAATTCAATTCGAAAGCAATCCATAATTAGAGGAAATGTATTTGCAATTCTTGGAAATATTTATCTAATCAATCATTTTTGTTAAGAATGTAACTACATAATTAGAGAGTTTTAAGTTATATACTTGCAAATATGTTAGCTAAATCTAAATGATCAATTATGGTTCCATTTTGCCATAAATTTCTTGTGTACCACCATAATTGGATGAAATATACCATGGTTGTGTCTAAATATTATATTTGTATTCCGTCATAATTGTGTAATTTTGATCGATGGTTAGAAGAAATATGTTGTGTTAGCATCTATTAAATTGAATTCATCTGTAGAGAAGATTAACTTGTGATTGTCTGTAAATGTGCATGTAATAAAGCATCATTTAAATTTAACTATATAATTTGGGAGAGGTAAGTGTATTTTGAGAAGTTATTAATTCCGATTTGCATAATTAGAGGGATTTTAGTTATATTATTTGTAAATATCAACTGTAATTCGAATTGGTATGACATGTTTGTGTTTTGTATTAAATATTTAATCTAACTCAATAATCGAAGGAAATATATTTAGTTTGTTTTTAAATGTATGTCGATCTGAAATGTTCCAATATGTTTGCATTTTGGCACCAAAAGTTGAAGTATCAAATTTTTTTGTCGAACATGTTGATATATTTTGGGGTACATCAAATATCTTAGCAACTTGAAATGTTGGAATGTGCTTTTTTTTTCAAATAATAGGTAAGTTAAGTATGTAGGTAGTGGTACTGTATATTTATTTGGATTCGTGCTAACAAATGGGGAAAGTTTGTCTTCATTTCATCCAAATATTGACTATTTTGAATTGTGTAAATATGTTATGTGTTTTGTCATACATAATTAGTGTTGTTTTTTTCGGAGCATTTGTTATATAGTTTAGATAATATCAAAATATTTAGCAAATTGGAGTATTTAAATATGTGTCTATGTTGCCATGAATTCTTAACTGTAATTAGAAAAAATGTGTTTGAGTTATGTCCAAATGCTGACCTTTTTTTTTATGGTACGGTAGCTTCGAATACTTGGCAAATTTGAATGTTTTATTATGTTTGTGGTAAATTGTTTATTATTTTAGCTGCGTTATATATATTGTAAGGAAAGGTAGTAGTTCTATTTTGTATAATGTACTTAGCTGGAATTCAATTCGAAAGCAATCCATAATTAGAGGAAATGTATTTGCAATTCTTGGAAATACTTATCTAATCAATCATTTTTGTTAAGAATGTAACAACATAATTAGAGAGTTTTAAGTTATATACTTGCAAATATGTTAGCTAAATCTAAATGATCAATTATGGTTCCATTTTGCCATAAATTTCTTGTGTACCACCATAATTAGATTAAATATACCATGGTTGTGTCTAAATATTATATTCGTATTCCGTCATAATTGTGTAATTTTGATCGATGGTTAGAAGAAATATGTTGTGTTAGTATCTATTAAATTGAATTCATCTGTAGAGAAGATTAACTTGTGATTGTCTGTAAATGTGCATGTAATAAAGCATCATTTAAATTTAACTATATAATTTGGGAGAGGTAAGTGTATTTTGAGAAGTTATTAATTCCGATTTGCATAATTAGAGGGATTTTAGTTATATTATTTGTAAATATCAACTGTAATTCGAATTGGTATGATATGTTTGTGTTTTGTGTTAAATATTTAATCTAACTCAATAATCGAAGGAAATATATTTAGTTTGTTTTTAAATGTATGTCGATCTGAAATGTTCCAATATGTTTGCATTTTGGCACCAAAAGTTGGTAGGTATTTTTTTGATCATTCTGAAATGTTGTTGATATTTCTGTGATGGATAGATATGAAGATATTGATTTTGTAACATTTGTCACTTCTCTGATTTTGTTTACATAAGATGGTCTATTTTATTTGGAATTTCGAAGGTTTGAAATCATCTGGAAAAGGTTCCAAACTGTTTGGATTTTTTTTTAATTTTTTAGAAACTGGTCTGAATTAAGAATTTTAAAAGGAAACATTGAAATCTATATTTTTTGAAATAGCGCGAAGGTGGCAAATGAAGATTTATCTATGATTTGAAGTGTGCAAGATTTGAAATATTCTGGAAAAGGTCACGAAGTATTTAGAATGACTACTTTGGTTTTTGCAAATATTTGAAAATTTGTTAGAATTTATTTGGACCTATATTTCAGGTGTTTTAAAAGTGCTGGGGAAAAAAAAACAGGATGGGGAAAAAAAACGGGCCGAGGCAGGCGCCCCGCAAGCAGGCCGAATGATCAAGTTTGAAGGAAATTTGAAATTTTAAAGTGTTGAAATGTTGATGATGTTTTTGGATTCAAAATGCTTTTACTGCAGAAAGAATGTTCAGATTTATTTAAAATGAAGACAAAATTTTCCGACCGATTTTGATTTTATGGAAAAATTGGGTAAGTAAAATGGTAGCATATGTTAGGAGCTTAAATTTTTTGAAGAAATGTTTTCAAAAAGAATGAAAATCACTTTAACTTGTTTGATGCGGTTAAATATTATAGGTTGGAGGTTCTCGTGACATAAATAGTCGTCGTTTATTTTTTGTGTCATATTTGTAAATAATGGGGAGTAAAGAATTTTAATTTGGAAATGTCCGCATTTGGAAGTTATCTGGATTTGTATATGTTGAAATAAAAAATAGTTTACGTTTGTAAGTTGTTAGCAATTTCGGAAATTGGTGAAATTGGGAAGTAATTCATATTTGAATTGTGTTAACGTCTATTAAATGGTTAGATTCGAGAGGTATTCGAGAGGGATTTCGCGCATTGGCATGCCGCATTCTTGTTATTTTTTTTATGGCAATTTGCTGTCATTACTGTATTTTGCAACGTGTATTTTTGTATGGACATAGGTTGATTGTCGCCAAGTAATTAAGTATATATGTGGTGGATTGTACATATAAAGGAACTTGTTTCCGATTATGTGGAATGAATATCAAGTACAACTTTTGTGTGGAAAGTTTGGAAAATTGTCAATTTTTAAATTTGTGGCACGTTGTGCTTGCTGCAGTGGTTTTGATGTACCATGTATATGTGTACGTAATTTGAATCGGACGAACGCAGCAGAACCTATGTGCGAAAAGGAAAAATAGGAAAAAATGCATGAAATATATTTGAAATTTGCTATGAATATTATCTAATATTGTTGGGGAAATTCTTTTCTGTGTTGTTGAATGTTCGGTGGGAATAAATACTTGTTGGAAAAAATTTCTCACAAATCATGTGCGAAAATTGTTTTGAACTTGTAGAAAATGTGTAATATTTTATGGGGGAGGGGATTCGTTGTAATTCGAATTCCTGAAATTCGTTGGAATTTTTTGTCTTCAGTATCTTCAAATTGTTGGCAAATTGAAATGTTCAAATAATGTTTAAATTTGTTCCTGATTTTCATGAACATTTACTGAATTAGAGTACTTTCAAATACTGGACAATTCGAAATATTTAAACATGGTTGTGAGCATGTTTAAGTATTGTGAAGAATGGTCAACTGTTTAGCAATTTTGAATGTGCGAATCTGATTTTGTTTTGCATTAATATTTACTGAATCGGAGTACGTCCAAATTTGTCCAATACAAAATATGGTTAACATATTTGTTTTTTTGATGTAAATAATCAGCAGTTATTTTTCTGAATATTTTAAATATATTTTCCATATTTTTCGGAGGGGTGTTGATAGGATTTTTAGAATTTCCTGTAAATTCTAAAAAAAAAAAAACTCTGGGCCCACTGCGACGTCGGCATGACGTCGGCAGTGGCCACGGCAGCGTCGACCACGGCTGCGTCGTCCACGGCGGCGCCGCGTCTGCGCGAGCCGGGACGCGCGCGCGGGCGCGTCGGAAGCGCACGACCGCGGGGTGGCTGGGGGTGGCGGCGCCGCCCCTTCTGGGTCGCCGGAACGGCGCCGGCGGCCCGTAAATGCGGCGGAGGACGCCGAGGGCGCCGGCGACGATTGCGGCGAGGTCGCGGCGGCCCGGCACGCGAAAGACGGCGAGGATGGAGGTTCGGCGACGGCGGAGCGCGCCGTGTGCGCCGATGTGAAGAAGAAGGAGCAGAACGGCGGGGCGGGGCGGCGGCGCCGGCGGCGACCGGAGCGACGCGCGGGAGGAGAGAGAGAGGGGGGGGGGAGTGTTCTGCGGCCGTTTTACGAAAAAGAACCCGGAGTTTTACGTAATTACAAACAAGTCCCTCGCGGCGGTTTTTCTGTGAAGGAGCTGCAATTTTCGGGCGCCCCTGTATTTCTTCGCAAAAAACAGCAGCGCGCTGTGAGGATGACATGTGGGCCCCACCGCGCATTGTAGAACACTGTAGATTTTCTACAGTGCGAACTGTAGCTGCTACAGTTAAGCGGGGCGCGGAGAGGCCGCCAAAGTGCACAGCTTTTATATACTCGATGATGATTGCCGTATGGACAGTAGTTTGAGGGTGCATGCTACCCACGTTGGCGGACAAATATTTCCCCCCCAAAAAAATCAAACATTCCAAATCTCACAAAGTATATTCAGAAGATATTCCTACCTTTAGAGCCATTTCAACACATTAGCACATAGAACATACAGCCATCCTATGAATCGGGCAACACGTCAGCTTCATCACATCCACCAATGGCTGTGCCAAGAAGCATAAGAAGTCAGGGCATTAACAGTTTTAAGGAAAAGACAAATGGATACTTTTTTTTTTTTTTTAAAGACAAATGGATACGAGGAGGCAACCTTGAGCAAGTTACACAGACAAATAATACTTGAGCCGAACAACTCACTTTTGTACTCGTAGTTTACAACCGATTTATAGCTCACTTTTGATACTAGCGGCAGTAAACAAAACTATATCTGAGGCAAAATGCAAGCTATATTCCTGAAAGTATTATAGTTATCTACCTCATAATGACGAGTTTACCTGATAAGAAAAAAGGGACTCTAGAACTTTTCTCATATAAACTAACACTCTTCATATCAGGTAGACAAAATTAAAACACGACCAAGCTAATAAACTGTAACAACAAAAGACCTTGGGGCATTCGATTTAAAATACATGGAGCCTAATTTAAGATAAGAAAAACAATTATATTTTTGGATCTTCATCAAGTGAAAAAGAAAACAATAATTTCAGTAGGTATGGATTCAGTGGAAATAGCAAGATTAGAACAGATTAGCAAGATTCAGTGGAAATGGCAAGATTAACAAGTAATGGACAAAATACTACAACTGGCATGATTCCAAACATATAACCAAGTTACTAGCTGACATTTGATTTTACATCTTTAGTTATTTGTCATTTGATTTAGATCTACCATAAATGAATACAGCTCATGATAACATTTAGAAATACAGTTATAAATTAAGTCGGAATGTCTAGCAAAGAGACAACTGTTTATTAAGCTTATGTAGTTGGTGACTTGAGCAACCATGTACAAACCATAATTGGTCTACCCCAACAATTACTACTATATATAAAGGACGGCCTGTGAGCGCTCCACGCACTGTAGCTTGGGGGAAAGCTACAGTGCAAGCGCATCCGAACCGTCGATCACGGAACGGACGGTCAATACAGTGTAACAGAACCGCGGGAGGATCAAATTGCAATTTGTCTAAAGGTCAGCGACTTCCTTGCAAAATTACCTCACCAAACAGTGCTCGCGAGGGTCTTTCTGCAATTTCATGTGAACTCAGGGACTACTTTGCAAACTTGCACCACAACACCCTCTTCCTCCTCTCTCGCGCGCGCAGCCGGAAGTCGTCGCCGCCGCCGACGCGTCGCGCCGCCACCTCGCGCCTCCCCGCCCACATCGAACACTACCGCAGGGACCGCCGCGACGTCCGCTCCTTCCTCGCTGAGTTTCACTTCCTGGGACGCTGCGCGGGCGCCGGAATCGCCGCCGTCGTCTTCGGCAATCGCCGCCGCGTTTCGCGGGCCCCGGCGAAGCTCCGGCGACCAAATTAGGGCGGCGCCGCCGCTCCCGGACACCTCGCAAGCGCGCGCATCCAGCGCGCCCAGCCGCGTGTCCTCACTCGCGGTGGCGCGACGCCGGCGCCCACCACGCCGCCGCGGCAAGTCCAGCTCGGCCCATTGCTGACGTCATCACGACGTCAGCGTGGACCCACCTGTCAGTAACCACGTTTTTTACAGGACAAATTCTAAAATTTAAAAAAAAAACACGCGGCCC
Source organism: Poa pratensis (assembly GCA_947311845.1). Classification (NCBI taxonomy): domain Eukaryota; kingdom Viridiplantae; phylum Streptophyta; class Magnoliopsida; order Poales; family Poaceae; genus Poa; species Poa pratensis. Next base: position 27,568,386 of record CAMZMU010000044.1, read on the forward strand.
CTACCTGTCAGTAGTCTCACAAATACAGGAAAAAAATGCTTATATTTACAAAAATCATAACTTCCAAACTATAATTCAACAAATAAGATATCGAAAAAATCATTTTTTTTACAAAATTCCAAACTTTGTACACGAAAGTTGCCCCAAAAAAAAAAATGCAAATAATATTTTGTGATTTCCTGAATACTACCAATTTCCCGTATTTTCCATACAAAATATTGCCAATTTCTAAAAAAAAAATGCTATAAAATCAGCGATTTAAATTAATCCATCCTACCAACATGACCGTAAACAAAAAAGAAAACAAAAACTACCTATTTATACCATGTAATCAAAATTTCAAAATAGAAAGTTTCAAATTTGCAAACGTCTTTCAAAATTACAAAAACTTCTAACCAACAATTTTAAATATATTCATCCGAAAAAGGAAAAAAATTACGTCAGCGTGGCCGCGAGAAAAAAAGATACTAGCTATTTATTTCATGCTATCAAATTTCAAATTTGAATAATTCTATCTGTTAAATATTTCTCAAATATAATCAGTTTACAAACGTAATAAGAAATCAAATCTAAAAAACTTTCTAAATTGAATATTTTTCAAAAAACCTAAACAATTTTTAGACGAAGTCTCTCTTTTCACTTAAGTAATTTTCAGATATAAATAACTTTTCTAATATAGATATTTCCAAATTTGAATTATATCACACCAGATTGACATACAAATTTTAATATTTTGAAACTTTAAGTGCTTTCCAAAGAATTATACCACACGAACTCATCACACACGTTTGCATACTTTAAAATTTTAAATACATTTCAAATCTAACCATTTTGCGAACGCATAATGAATACAAATTTGAATAACTTCCCAATTTAAACAATTTCCCAAAACTAAACAACTTTTAAGATTCAAACAAATTAACGCTTCCGCAGCGCTCCAGCGCACGTCCACTATTCTCCGCTATGTGACGTTAGGGCCGTTTAGTCAACAAATTATTATTGCATCACTAGCATGTGAGCCCACAATGCTTACACAAATTTTATAAAAAAATAAATAATATCAACAATTAAAGATCTATCCATCAAGAAACATATGACAAAAATATCGAAATGTCCAGAAAAATACATGCTAACTACTTACAACAAAATACAAACACTCCTCCACAAAAAAAATAAGAAATTATTGAATCCCTAACATGTGTGCCCACTTTGCTTACACAATTTTCAAAGGGAAAAAATGTTCCAAAATCAATAATTTAAAATCTATCCACAAAAAAAAAGTGACATAAATATCAAGATGTCAAAAAAAAAAACATACTAACTACTTACAACAAAATACAAACATTTTTAGACATTTAAACTTAGCAAATATGTACATAAACAATTTGCTGAACAGTACTATATATAAAAGTATTTTGAAAACCAGTAAAATACATCAAAGTGCTCAGGGGAAAAAATACAAACAACTCTGAGTTTTTCAAACTGTTAAATAAAAAAATTAATCTTAAAAATACCATCATGGTCACATTTCAATTTGCTATAAATTTGGAAATACACTAAAATATATCAAAATGCTAACAAAAAAAAACAACTTTTAAAAAATTACAAGAAATGCATAAAATTGTAAAATTCGTATCTCCTAATCCATAGTAGTTCGTAAAAATACAAATAGTATATCGAAATTTCTATAAAAAATGAAACCTTCATAATTAACGCATTTCCATACATAACTAACCAACTTTAAATATTTTTAGTTAGAAAACCTAATGCAATCTTTTTACAAAAATAATACAATGTGCCCAATTTGTCAAAATTTCAAACATTTCTAGCAATTTCATAATTTTTTTCAGAAATTACTCTTAGAGGGCGCGGCGTGTCGTCGCGCCGAATTCCACTAGTAAGGACTAAGGATGAGCAAAAATCTGGTGCATAGAAACTCCTGAAAGGATGAAAGCGACCGGTATAAGTTCCATCAAGTTTCTTGGATTGCATCGATTCCAGTTGAACCATGTACACACTGCCATTCAATCTTAGAAATATTACATCAGTATCCTCTTCATATCCCAGTATTATTTCCCCCCATTCCCTCTCTCCAACCTTAGGAGGGAGTCCAACAATGCTATCCATTTCAATGGTCTTCCACGGCACCCATGTGGCAAGACCAACACCATTGACATTCCTCAGCCACATTGGGAAGTGGGGATAAGACAGTATGGCAAAGCCCACAGCGCCATCCTCAGCATGGATGATCTGACGGCTTCCATGGTGGAAATCATGTGTAACAGGAGGGCCCATGATCACACATAGCCCCTGTCCATCCAAATTGAACTCAAGTATTTGATCTCCCCAACATAACCAGAAAATTGTATTACCAATAAGGGTCGAAGTTCTACGAACACAACCACGAAGCTGATATGGAGCTGCAGTTGATATGAGATTTCCCCATCCGCCGGTCTCTGAGGAGTAAACACAGGCAATGAGTTTTGACGTGGAGATCAACACCACCTTGAATGGGCTCGAGTGGCAGCCGCCATGCACGTGGCCCTGGTTGCCGTCAGCGCAGAGCACTGCCCCTCTGAAATAGAAGCTCTCGAACTCCGGCGGAATGGGCACGCGGCACTGCTCGCCGGTGATGGGGTCGCACACAACAACTTTCTTCCAACGGCAGTCTCCGACAAGGAGAAGACCGTGTCGACAATCTAGCACATCGTTGCTTCTGTGGCGTGCAAGGGAGAAACGCACAGGAGGTAGAGGTACGTGGTCGGGAGGGTCAAGGATGGGGTTGAACAAGATTCCCTGGTGGCTGCCACACGAGAAGACTCTGAGGAGGGGCGGCTTGCGATGGTGCGCATAGAACTGGCGGTGGAACTTGGGGTCGGTGACGAGCCCTAGCCAGCGCTTGCAGACGGCAGAGGCGCGCGGGAGGGAGGACGGCTCCGGCGGGAGACGGATGAGGATCTCCCGGAGCATATCGTCGTCGTCCGGCATGCAGGAAGGTCCCGCCAGCGAGGTGCCTCGGCGGCGACGGATGCGGCGGTCATTCCGGCGCCAATCTCAACGGCCTGGACTGGGGGATGGAGGCGCGGGCTGCGGCGGCGTGTTGTCACTCCGGCGCCCTCCTCGCTCGCCTGGATTTGGGGATGGAGGCGCGGGCAGCGGCGGCGGGCCATTCCGGCGCACTCCTCGCTCATGATCATTTCGGCGCCGCCGCCCAAGCCAAGACCTAGCTAGCTAGAGGACGCGACTGAGGGTTTCGTGTCTTGTTCACTCGTCGTATAATTGGGCCGTGGCAAAATGGTATTGGGCCCGTTCGTTCTGCAGCGAGAGCATTGTACGACGACCTGGTCGATGATAACCTGCCGTCGCACCCCCGCATGGGCCAGCCCACGACCACCTTCTTCTTCTTCCCCTCCGTTCTGTCACGTCTCCGTCGACCCCCCGCCGCCACCGCCGACCATGCCGCCTGCTGCCGCCACCCACGCCCGGCGCCGCTCCCGCGCCACCTCGGCGCCCCGCCCTCCTCTAACCGCGGCCCGCCGCCGGTCCGCCGCAGCCCCGAGCTTCCCTCTAAACCCTCCCACCCCGGCGAGCTCCCCGAACCGCACATGCACCCGCACCCCCCCCTCGTTAAGTCCATTCCTCACCTCCACCTGCGCCGCTGCGGCGATCCGCGTCGTCGCCGGCTACGGTGAGGTCCTTCCCTCGCCTGGCCGGCGACGTCGCGGCCAGCCGCGCTGTCCCCGTCGACGGCGAGTGGTACGGGCCGTCTCCCTCCCCTCCCCTCCTCTCGCCGCGCCGCCGTCTCCCTCCCCTGGCCGCACCGTCTCCTTCAGCTTCGGCAGCCCCGTCGCCTCCCTTTCTTCTTTCCTAACACTAACGGGCCAGGCCCATACACGCGGTGGGGGGAGGGGGTGTGCGACGGCAGGTTATCATTGACCTGGTCAATGAATAGGTTTTACCGAGAGCATTCTCCGGTCGTCTGTTCATGCCTTCTTCCGAGACTATGTGCTGCATGCATTCTCCGGTATGTCTCATATGAAGAGAGGCCCAGTCGAATTTTGAGAGCACTCGTAGCGTCTATAAATAATTGTATTCTCTCTGCTCGTAGTGGAGCTAGGAGCATTTTGGAACATGCTTCTGAACTAAGTAAAAAAAATGGCAGCATATTTCAGCTACAATGACAAATCTAGAAAATAGTGCCCATCATCAAGGTGGAAATCTTTGCCCCTCTAGATCAAGTTTCGTGGCCTTTACTTTGGACGACCACAGGCTGCAACGGCACATATCCTGAGGCCTCGTTTGGTACAAGCGGGTGGGCCGAGATTTAAAGGGAAAATCCGCTAGGGGGTTAAAATCACTGAAATTCTCTGCAGGCCTGTTTGGCGCACGCGGGTGGGGCTGGGCCAACCCGGCCAAACGTCTCCAAACTCTCCCGATCCACGCGGGTTCGACGCCTCGAGCGATGGCTCGCGGATAGACCTGGAACGAAGCTACGTGGGAAAGTTGGGGATGGGGTGAATGCGAGGGGTTCACCCGATCCCGACAAATTCTCAATCCGTTTGGGCTCGGAAAACCCTCCATACCAAACGAGGCCTGAGATGGGATGACATTAGAGATATTCTGACTCGTCAATCGAATATTTCGGTTATTTGAACCAGCCTGGTTAAGGCCTTTTGATTTGCATTATTCTCAAAAAACATAGATATTCTTTTGAATCAAAGGAAGCGTAAGTCTATAAGGCCCCTCGAAGTAAATGGATTTAATGGGAAACAAGTAATGGCTCGGGAGGCTACAACCTGGTTTTTGCTTTGAGGTTGGAGAGGATCAGGGAGTCGAATGTCAGTGAATCGACGAGGACTGGAGCTCGGAAATACGGAGTTGAAGGCGATAATGGTGAGTGTTCGGGCGTGTGGGAGAGAGCGAGAGAGTTCTTCGGGGACAGGAGGATAGAGGGAAGGAAGGCGTCTCTTCGGCGTTCTTATCCCGGTGAGGCGTAACCGGCGCCGCATGAACCCTTGTCCGATCGACAACGGCAACAACGACGACACATAGCTAGCAACTAAGGACGAAACTGGGGCAGGGTTAGTATTGGGGATGTAAACGGATTGGATCAGATTTTTCCTATACCATATACTCTAGCACATTTTTTCATCGGATTCGGGGCAATGAATATATGTCGTCGTAGATTCAGAATGGAAACAGAGCGGATCGGAGCAGAAACAAAATTAGTCAGATTGATAAGCGCATAAATACATTGTCAAGCCGTACAACCAAATTGTTGAATAACCTAATAACTGATACGTCTCAAACGTATCTATAATTTCTGATGTTCCATGTTGATATTATACCAATTGTTACATGTTTTATATACACTTCATAGCATTTTTATGCATTTTCTGGGACTAACCTATTAACAAGATGCCACAGTGCCAGTTCCTGTTTTCTGCTGTTTTTGTATTCCAGAAAAGCTAGTCTGGAAATATTCTCGGAATTGGACGAAACTTGGACAGAACCTCCTATTTTTCCAACACGAACACGGAGTCCAAAGGAGAGACGGAGGGGAGCCACATGGCAGCCACACCATGGGGCCGTGCGCCCCCCTACCGCCGTGGGGTGGTGTGGGCCCCACGAGCCTCTCCAGCCGCCGCCCTTTCGCCTATTTATTCCTCCCGACGCGAAAACCCTAAATACCCGAGCCATTATCCACGAAAAGTTCCAGAGACGCCGCCGCCGTCAACCCTAGCTCGGGAGGGTTCAGAAGCTCTTCCCGGCACCTGCCGGAGAGGGGAATCATCACCGGAGGGCTCTACATCACCATGCCTGCCTCCGGAGTGATGCGTGAGTAGTTCATCCTTGGACTACGGGTCCATGGCAGTAGCTAGATGGTTGTCTCTCCACTTTATGCTATCATGTTTAGATCTTGTGAGCTGCCTATCATGATCAAGATCATCTTATTGTAATGCTACATGTTGTGTTTGCTGGGATCCGATGAATATTGAATACTATGTCAAGTTGATTATCAATCTATCTTATATGTTATTTATGATCTTGCATGCTTTCCGTTACTAGTAGATGCTTGTAACTCCAAGAGTGAGTATTTATGCTAGATAGTGGGTTCATGCCTCCGGTAATCTGGGAGAGTGACAATAACTTCTAAGATTGTGGATGTGCTGTTGCCACTAGGGATAAAATAACCGATGCTTAGCTTAAGGGTGCGCCGTTAGGTCTAATGCATTTGTTTACATTACGCACATTACTTAATGCAATTATCCGTTGCTTGCAACTTAATACCAACGGGGAACTCGGATGACAACCTGGCGGTGGATTATTAGTCATAGACGCTGTTGGATAACGGTCTATGTATTTTGTCGTAATGCCCACATGAATATCATAGTAATCATCATGTCATATATATGCATTGTCATGCGCTCAATATTTTGTCAATTGCCCAGCTGTAATTTGTTCACCCAGCATGTTAGTTATCTTTTATGGAGAGACACCACTAGTGAACTGTGGACCCCGGTCCATTCTTTTACACTGATAATACAACCAACTGCAAACATTGTTCCTTTTCATTCTCTGCAATTTACTACTGTTTTCCACACCATACGTTTAATCCTTTGTTTTCAGCAAGCCGGTGAGATTGACAACCTCACTGTTTCGTTGGGGCAAAGTAGTTTGATTGTGTTGTGTGCAGGTTCCACGTTGGTGATCGCGCGCCACCAACAACCTTCAGAAGTGATTTCTTGCTCCTACTGGTTCGATTAAACCTTGGTTTCATACTGAGGGAAACTGCTGCTACACTGCTTCATACCTTCCTCTTGGGGTCTCCCAACGAACGTGTGATCCACGTCATCAAGCATTTTTCTGGCGCCGTTGCCGGGGAGCAAGAGGATTTCTGCAAGGGGAGTTTCACGCTTCCAATCTCTTTACTTTGTTTTGTCTTGCTTAGTTTATTTTATCTTGTCTTGTTTGCTTTTATTATCAAAAACACAAAAAAATAGTTTCTTGCATTTAGTTTATTTCGGTTTGTTATTATGTCTAGTTATTTATTGCTATCAATGGTTTTCTCTTTGAAACAAAATCTTATTGGCTAAGTGGGTTCACGGAGGAACAGCAAATTATATAAGGAATACCGCTTGTCTCAAAAAGGGAAACATTATGGGAACAAATAAAATTGAATTATTTTGCTAGAAACTTGTGCTTACTTATGATGAATCCTTGCTTTAATGAATTTTTTGTGTAGAAGGCATAAACACCTCCCTTTCCAATGTGATTATAATGATAATGAAACCTTGGCTGCTTATGCTAAAGGAAACTATGACTTTGGTAATCTTGAACAAACTGAAGAATTTTTGTTTTTAAGGGTGCCTATGAAATTGCTGGTTATATTCAAGATGATGATTCTCCTTATAAATCTGAAATTTTGCTATACTTGGTTATTGCCTTGAATATTACAATGATAATCCTTATATCACTGAATTTCTTGAGAAAACTTATTCTCCAGAACAACTTGCTACCTTTCAGGAACCTGTGGGAGAAGAAATTGCTGAAACTGAAAGCTCATTGGATGAAAAAGAGGAAGAGAGTGATGAACAAAAGGAGGATCTACCTCTAATGATAGTAACTCTTTAACTCTTACATTATATGATTACCCTCCATGCCTACCTAAGGAGGAAGAATGCTATATTGTTGAATGTCATGATTCTATTGAAATATCTCCTTTTGATAAATTTGAAGTAACAAGCTCCTTGACTCAAGAAAAGGAAATTGCAGAAAGTAAAAATGTGCTCCCTAATGTTTATATGATAATGCTCTTGATGATGGTCCTATATTGCCTAATGATATTTATTATACTACTATTGTCAAAAGTGGGTTTAATGACCCCACTGTTTTTGAGCTTAATAAAAATTATGTGTTTGTAGATCATGAAAAGCATGCTTTATGTGATAGTTATATTGTTGAGTTTGTTCATGATGCTACTGAAAGTTATTATGAGAGAGGAAAATATGGTTGTAAAAGTTTTCAAGTCACTAAAACACCTCTCTTTATGTTGAAAGTTTTGAAGTTTATTTGTTTCATCTTTCTATGCTAGTTGCTTTATGCTTCAATAATTTATTTTGTTACAAGATTCCTTTGCATAGAAGTGGGTTAGACTTAAATGTGTTTGATATTTGCCTCTTGATGCTCTCTTTTGTTTTTCAACTCTTATTCTTATGAGAGCATCATTAAAATCTTCAGCCTAGCTAAAAGGCATTAAAGAAAGCGCTTTTGGGAGGCAACCCATTATCTTTTGTTTTCAGTTTTAGTCAAGGAGTTGTTTACTTCTGTAACAATTCCTTTGTATCTTTATTTTATCGCATTGTTGTGCCAAGTATTGCCTCTAATAGGAAGATGATGCTAGATTTGGATTTCTGCGCAGGAACAGATTTCTGCTGTTCACCGTTTTACTTCTGTAAAATCACAGAAAAATTATTTAAATCTGCAAATTTTTGTGCGTGATCCTCAGATATGTACGCATCTTTCGTTAGTTTAAAGTTTTTCGATCTGAGCAACGTAAGTGCCTCGAAAAAATTCGTCTTTGCGGACTGTTCTGTTTAGACAGATTCTGTCTTTTATTTTTCGCATTCTCTCTTTTACTAGTGTTGAGTGGAATTCTTTTTTAGGGTGAAGAGCTTCACATAACATCAGTGGCAGTAGTTAATGTTAAAAGTAACGGTCATGTTTGTGTCCTTATAGAACATGTGAGTTTTTGATTGTGCACTAACCCTCTAATGAGAATTACTTGAGTTTGGTGTGGCGGAAGTTTTCAAGGGTCAAGAGAGAAGGATGATATAATGTGATCAAGAAGAGTGAAGAGCTTAAGCTTGGGGATGCTCCCATGGATCACCCCAGCATATTTCAAGAAGACTCAAGCGTCTAAGCTTGGGGATGCCCAAGGCATCCCCTTCTTCATCAGCAACTTATCAGGTCATCTCTAGTGAAACTATATTTTAATTCTTTCACATCATATGTGCTTTACTTGGAGCGTCTGTGTGCTTTTATTTTCAGTATTTTATTTTTCTTATGGTCAACTTGATTGGACCCAGCATTCTTGATTGGGAGAGAGACACGCTCCGCTTTTTCATATGAATACTCCTATTCTTCACTTATACTTGTTGAGTATTCTTATCTAGCTATTGCTATGCTTTTAGCTCCTGTTTTGCATGCATCTCTTATTCAGAGCTGTTAGTTCTTTTAAAGAAAGTACTCTCTTGCTTCACTTATAATTGTTTGGAGAGTTTATGTTGAAATAAATTGATTGGTGTTTGGTTGGAACAGAAAATGTTGCATGTGGTAGATGGTATAATGGAAAAAGCTTACATATTCTTGTAGATCACTGTATTGGATAATTTGATACTTGTCAATTGTTTTGAGTTATCAAGTAGTTCATGTTTAAGCTTTTGTATCATGTAGTTAAAACCTATTAATGAAGAACTACCGTAAAGCTCGTTGAAATTTGGTTTGCATGATTGGTATCTCTAAGGTCTAGATATTTTCTAGTAAAAGGGTTTGGTTAACAAGGAAGACAGTGTAGAGTCTTATAATGCTTGCAATATGTTTTCATATAAGTCTTGCTGTGTCGGTTGATATCCTGTGTTTGCTTCAAATAACCTTGCTAGCCTAAACTCTGTACTGAGAGGGAATGCTTCTCGTGCATCCAAAACCTTGAGCCAAAATCCATGCCATCTGTGTCCACCATAACTACCTATATGTGGTATTTCCTTGCCATTCCAAGTAAATTTTTCATGTGCTACCTTTAAACTATTCAAAATTATTACTCCTATTTTGTGTCAATGTTTACCAAGCTCATGAGGACGGGGTGGATGTCTTTATGTCAACTGTCAAACAGACTTTACCACCGGACTAGCGGCATATACATCCGCTTATCCATTAATTTTGCAAAAAGAGCTGGCAAATGGGGTGCCCAGTCCCAATTAATTACAACTTTAACCGCTTAATTCTCTTCACATTTTTGCCCTGATTTATCAGTCAAGCAATGACAAACAGTGAAATATCTGCATGTGTAAACAAAAGAGAAAGAGGGATGATCTGCCTTGCTGGTAGAAATAACGTCCTTCATGGGAGCCGCTCTTAAAAGTCTGGTTGGCAGGGGTCATATTGTACTTTCCATTTTCTGATTCGTTGACAATTAACAAACACCTCTCAAAACTTATTTTTACTCTCTATATGATTTCAAAAACTTAAAAAGCTCTAGCACATGATTTAATCCCTGCTTCCCTCTGCGAAGGGCCTTTCTTTTACTTTTATGTTGAGTCAGTTTTCCTACTTCTTTCTATCTTAGAAGCAAACACTAGTGTCAACTTTGGTGCAACAATTTTTATATGCTTGTATATTGCACTTATTATATTGCTTTGTGTTGACAAATATCCATGAGATATATATGTTGAAAGTTGAAAGCAATTGCTGAAGCTTAAATCTTCCTTTGTGTTGGTTAAATACCTTTTACTTAGAATCTATTGCTTTATGAGTTAACTCTTATGCAAAACTCTTTGATGCTTGTCTCGAAAGTACTATTCATGAAAAGTTTTTGCTTATATGATTCAGTTGTTTGCTCATTATCTACTTGCTAGCAAACTATAGACCATTGACCTGGATCACTTCATTCATAACATGTGCTTTACAATACTATTTGATCAAGATTATGATTGTAGCATGTCACCTCAGAAATTATTTTGTTTTTATCGTTTTACCTACTCGAGGACGAGTAGAACTAAGCTTGGGGATGCTTGATACGTCTCAAACGTATCTATAATTTCTGATGTTCCATGTTGATATTATACCAATTGTTACATGTTTTATATACACTTCATAGCATTTTTATGCATTTTCTGGGACTAACCTATTAACAAGATGCCACAGTGCCAGTTCCTGTTTTCTGCTGTTTTTGTATTCCAGAAAAGCTAGTCTGGAAATATTCTCGGAATTGGACGAAACTTGGACAGAACCTCCTATTTTTCCAACACGAACACGGAGTCCAAGGAGAACGGAGGGGAGCCACGTGGCAGCCACACCATGGGGCCCCCCCCCCGCCGCGCCGTGGGGTGGTGTGGGCCCACGGGCTCTCCAGCCGCCGCCCTTTCGCCTATTTATTCTCCCGACGCGAAAACCCTAAATACCCGAGCCATTATCCACGAAAAGTTCCAGAGACGCCGCCGCCGTCAACCCTAGCTCGGGAGGGTTCAGAAGCTCTTCCCGGCACCCTGCCGGAGAGGGGAATCATCACCGGAGGGCTCTACATCACCATGCCTGCCTCCGGAGTGATGCGTGAGTAGTTCATCCTTGGACTACGGGTCCATGGCAGTAGCTAGATGGTTGTCTCTCCACTTTATGCTATCATGTTTAGATCTTGTGAGCTGCCTATCATGATCAAGATCATCTTATTGTAATGCTACATGTTGTGTTTGCTGGGATCCGATGAATATTGAATACTATGTCAAGTTGATTATCAATCTATCTTATATGTTATTTATGATCTTGCATGCTTTCCGTTACTAGTAGATGCTTTGGCCAAGTAGATGCTTGTAACTCCAAGAGTGAGTATTTATGCTAGATAGTGGGTTCATGCCTCCGGTAATCTGGGAGAGTGACAATAACTTCTAAGATTGTGGATGTGCTGTTGCCACTAGGGATAAAATAACCGATGCTTAGCTTAAGGGTGCGCCGTTAGGTCTAATGCATTTGTTTACATTACGCACATTACTTAATGCAATTATCCGTTGCTTGCAACTTAATACCAACGGGGAACTCGGATGACAACCTGGCGGTGGATTATTAGTCATAGACGCTGTTGGATAACGGTCTATGTATTTTGTCGTAATGCCCACATGAATATCATAGTAATCATCATGTCATATATATGCATTGTCATGCGCTCAATATTTTGTCAATTGCCCAGCTGTAATTTGTTCACCCAGCATGTTAGTTATCTTTTATGGAGAGACACCACTAGTGAACTGTGGACCCCGGTCCATTCTTTTACACTGATAATACAACCAACTGCAAACATTGTTCCTTTTCATTCTCTGCAATTTACTACTGTTTTCCACACCATACGTTTAATCCTTTGTTTTCAGCAAGCCGGTGAGATTGACAACCTCACTGTTTCGTTGGGGCAAAGTAGTTTGATTGTGTTGTGTGCAGATTCCACGTTGGTGATCGTAGACGGCGCCACCAACAACCTTCAGAAGTGATTTCTTGCTCCTACTGGTTCGATTAAACCTTGGTTTCATACTGAGGGAAACTGCTGCTACACTGCTTCATACCTTCCTCTTGGGGTCTCCCAACGAACGTGTGATCCACGCAATCAATAACTAACAAGTTGTACTCCATAGCCTCTATAATGACTATTTATGTGAGTTGTTGTTGAACGGACGAACTCGACAACTCGTTAAATGCAAAATATACTCTATTAGGTTAGACATTTCGACAGAAAATCGGATTATTCGGATTAAAACCATCAGATAATCCTATTTAACTTTTGGGTAATCCTTATTATGGGTTATTTGACATATCATATCCAATACCGTATCCAGTTGTCAAGTTTAGAATCGGATGTCGTTATCCGTCGGATTCCTTCTAACTAGTATGCTAGCTACAGCCTGGTTTAGGCCCACATGATATGATTCTTTAAAACAGTTTCGAAATCGAATACAATACGAAAATTATCATATCCATTTAGACCCCTAAATAGTATGCTAGCTACGGCCTGGTTTAGGCCCACATGCAGGAGGGAAGCTGCTCTGGATTTCTACAAATCGTCCTCTTGATTCTCAAAAAATGATAAAAACTGACAAATTTTATAGTTTTGAAATGTGAATTATATGCTACTCAGATCCACACTTTTGTTATTTTGTGTAGTCTGCAGTACAAAGTAGTTCGTATTGAGATTTTGCACGTTTGTAATCCAACGGCTGGCGTTGCTGCGTCGACTTATGCCAAATATAAGGCGCCTGCTGTTTAGATTTTCGCTTTTTGAAATTGAAATATAAATTTTAACCTTTGAAAATAAAAGGCTACTGTACATGTAAAGGGCAAACCCTACCTTTTTTTTTTCGAATCGCAAACCCTCTGTTCTGCTACACTCTACCACCGCCGGTCCGCCGGCACCGGCCGCCACGACCACACAAATGGCCTCGCCTTCGATTACCGCCACTCAGACGCCACGATCGCCGCCGCCCTTCCGCCACCCTTCCGCCACCACCGGCAGAAGACGCCTCCTCGGCGCCCCCGGACGCCGATTCACCTCCCCCACCCTCGGAGGCGCCGCAGGCGTCCCTCCCTAGTGACCTCCTGGAGGACATCTTCCTCCGCCTCCCCACCGCGGCCGACCTCGCGCGCGCCTCCGCCGCCTGCGCCTCCTTCCGCGCCATCACGGCTGCGCTCTCCTTCCGCCGCCGCTTCCGCACTCTCCACAAGCCCCCGTCATCGGCTTCCTCCGTGACGACTTCTACCCAGCCCAGCCTCCCCACGCCTCCGCCCCGGCCGCCCGCGCCCACGCACAGGACGCCGACTTCACCTTCTCCTTCCTCCCGACGCCGCCTGCTGGAGCCCCCGCGACGCCCGCGACGGCCGCGTCCTCTTCTCACCGTCCCCAGCTCCCAGGGCCGCGGTAACTCCCGCACGTTCGTGGATCTCGTGGTTGGCGACCCCTCTCCCGCAGATACGTCCTGATCCCGCCCGTCCCGATGACCTAGCGTGTCACGTCTCCCTCATCAACTCACCTGTTGAATCAGTCGTCGGACATGGAGTAGGTGTGAGCTCAGGCTAGCCAGATGTGTGTGTGACCCACCTGTCGGGTTTGTGTGTGTGCCTAGTTGTTTGGAAACCTTTATATACTGAATAAAAATTAAGTCTGAATATCTCATCCCCTCTCTCTGACTCTCACCCACCTCGTCTGCTTCTCACCCCAATTTCCCAATTCGCTGCCACATCCTCCGTAGTGTCGATCCAATCACAGATCGTACACTACAATTGGTATCCAGAGCCACAAATTCCACCACAAATTTCGCTCCCGTTTGTGCTTAATCATCTAGGTTGGTCCCTAATTCCTACAAGGGCTAGATCTGTCGTGATTCCCGCGTGGGTTGGATCGATTTGGAGTTGCTGCGACGGCGCCGCGAAAGCCCAACGTGCAGACGAGGGAAATCCTCGAGAAGATGTCGGAATCATCGGAGCAAGTCGTCAAGCTCTTCGACGATATGATGAAGCGCTTGGACAAGCAAACGGAGTTGATCGAGAAGAAATTCGAAGATCAGCGCACCTTCAACGACGAGATCGCGCTCGAAGTAGCACAGCTGGGTCGTCGGGTGGCGGCAGATGTCCACGGCAAGGCGTCACAGCCGGAGGATGAGCTGGCCTCGCCGCACGCGCAATCGCAGGCGGATCCCCTGGCGCGCACGGACGAGCTCGTTTCGCCGCAGGCGCGTTCACAGGCGGACCCGCCACCGCGTGCCGATGCGTTCGCCGTCCTCACCAACAACGGACCGCCTCTCAGGGAGCGGCCACCAACGCAGCCACGCCGTGCCGAGACGCGCCTTTCTTCACCACCGCCGTTCACACAAGCGGAGCCCACGGGCTACACCAAGCCTCCCAAGCATGACTTTCCGCGTTTCAGTGGCGAGCTACCGCGCCTCTGGCTCGATCGGTGCCGGACCTACTTTGACATGTACCGCACGCCGGTGAACAATTGGGTGGACACAGCCTCGCTGTACATGGAGGGTCACGCAGCTCTGTGGCTAAACGCGCAACGCCAGCGGCAGCTGATCACGGGCTGGACGCACTTCTCTCAGGCAGTAGCAGATGAGTTTGGTCAGGATGAGTACGATGTGCAGATGGCCAAACTGCTACAACTCCGTCAGACAAGCACTGTCAGCGAGTATCGCAAAGTGTTTGAGACAGCGATGTACCATCTGATGACATTGGATGTTTCCCTAAACACCAAGTTCTTTGTCACTCAGTTTGTGTTGGGTTTGCGTGATGACATTCGAGCAGTGGTCCGCATCCAAGCACCTGCAAGCATTGCAAGAGCTGCTGCACTAGCACGCATACAGGAAGAAGAAATGGAGCAGACCATGCCTCGCCAGCGCACGCGCCCAGGTTTGGCCGGCAAACAAACACAAACTGCTGTGCCAGCAATTGGAGCACCGCCTCAACGCACAGATTCGCCGAAACGAGCAGCCAACAATGATTTTAGCCGTGAGCGACAGCTGCGTGACTTCCGACGTGCTAATCATCTATGTTTTCGCTGTGGCGACAAGTACTCACCGGAGCATCAGTGCAAGAAGCCAGCATCGCTCATGACCATCGAGTTGGGAGATTTTGGTGAAGTCTTCTCGGATGAAACTGTGCGAGCAATGGAATTGTTAGATGGAGTTCCAGCACCGCAATGTTGCATGCTCTCAGTTAATGCCCTGGCAGGAACGGAAGCACCTGACACAATTCGACTGCGCACACTAGTGGGGAATAGAGTGATGCTGCTGTTGGTTGATTCTGGAAGTACTCATAGCTTCGTCAGTGCTAAGTTTGCTGCTGGACTCACAGACCAAATTCAGCCCTTGCCTCCGGTGAATGTCCGTGTGGCGAATGGACAACAACTCACTTGTGATCAATGGATACCTCAGTTACGGTGGTGGATGCAGGGACACACATTTGCTGCTGATATGCGTGTTCTGGATATAGGAGCATATGACGGGGTATTGGGTATGGACTGGCTCCGCACACACAGCCCCATGGACTGCCACTGGGAAAACAAGACTCTCGAGTTTAACCATAATTCTGGGCGTGTTAAACTGCAAGGAGTACGGCCAATACTTCAGTCGGAACTACTACCTCTCACATTGGAGACAAATGTGCAACGCAAAGCTATGGCCAAACTGGGTGGTTTACACTTCTCCTTCAAATACAAGCGTGGTTTGGAAAACGGTGCTGCAGATGCCCTTTCCAGGGTAGGCCATCACATGGAGTGTGCCGCTTTGTCTGTCTGTCAACCAGCATGGGTTCAGGAGGTTACAAACTCGTACACCACAGATGCAACGGCACAAACTATGTTGGCTCGACTAGCAGTTCACAGTCCTGATGAACAGGGCTTTTCCCTCCAAGATGGTACCATTCGCATGCATAAACGTCTATGGATAGGCAACAATTCCGCCCTACACACCAAGATCATTGCAGCAATGCATGGTAGCGCCGTGGGCGGCCATTCCGGCATTCAAGCCACATACCAGCGAGTCAAAAGCTTATTTGCCTGGACTGGACTGAAAAGAGCAGTGGAGGACTATGTACACCAGTGTCAAACCTGCCAACAAGCCAAACACGAGAACTCCAGACCAGCAGGCAAGCTGCAACCGCTGCCGCCACTCAAGGAAGCTTGGCATGATATCACAATGGACTTCATCGAGGGCTTACCAAAGTCTGACGGCTACGATTCCATTCTGGTAGTCGTGGATAGACTCACCAAGTATGCCCATTTCATCCCGTTGAAACATCCTTTTACAGCAGCAAAGGTGGCTGAGGTGTTCACTGACAACGTGGTGAAGCTCCATGGAGGACCTCGCACCATAGTATCTGATCGTGATCGAGTGTTCACCAGCAACTTCTGGCGTGCTCTGTTCAAGGCTACTGGCACCATTCTGCACTACAGCACGGCCTATCACCCGCAAACCGATGGTCAGACGGAGCGCGTGAATCAAAGCTTGGAAATGTACTTAAGGTGTGCTGTCCATGATTGTCCAAAAAAATGGCGTGCTTGGTTGCCCATGGCAGAGTTCTGGTACAACTCTTCCCATCACACAGCCTTGGATTGTTCACCCTTCAAGGCGCTATATGGGGTGGAACCCAGTTTTGCTGCATTTCCTAATCCAGTATCTACTGAGAATCCAGAAGCTTTTGCAGTTCTCCAGGATCGGGAGACATACACTGCAATGCTGCGAGATAATTTGTTGAAAGCACAGCAAAGGATGAAGACATATGCAGATCAGTCACGCACAGAACGGGAGTTTCAGGTGGGGGAATTGGTGTTGCTCAAACTACAACCATATGCCCAGACATCCGTGGTTAATCGCCCATATCCAAAGCTGGCTTTCAAGTTCTTTGGGCCATTCAAAGTTCTTCAGCGCATTGGCGCCGTCGCCTACAAGTTGGAACTGCCAGCAGCAAGTGCAGTCCACCTGTGTTCCATGTTTCACAGCTCAAGCCGTTTACCCCAACTATGCACCAGTCTTCTCCGAGTTGCCCACTACAGCTGACTTGACGTCAGGAATCCCTGAACCTGTTGAAATCCTGGAGCGTCGTATGGTGAAGAAAGGATGTAAGGCCATTGTTCAGGTCAAGATCAAGTGGTCGACCCTGCCTGCTGATACCACAACTTGGGAAGATTTGCATGTCTTGCAGCGTCGTTTCCCTGCCGCAACAATCTGGGATGGGGCTTCATCTCAAGGAGGGGCAAATGTCACGTCTCCCTCATCAACTCACCTGTTGAATCAGTCGTCGGACATGGAGTAGGTGTGAGCTCAGGCTAGCCAGATGTGTGTGTGACCCACCTGTCGGGTTTGTGTGTGTGCCTAGTTGTTTGGAAACCTTTATATATACATGTACGCCACCTGGGTTCGATATGCTGAATAAAAATGAAGTCTGAATATCTCATCCCCTCTCTCTGACTCTCACCCACCTCGTCTGCTTCTCACCCCAATTTCCCAATTCGCTGCCACATCCTCTGTAGTGTCGATCCAATCACAGATCGTACACTACATAGCGGCCTCCGTCCAGGAGTGCGGCATGCTGAATTTCGAGCCCTTCCTTGGTCCAGCCAGCGGTGAGGACTTGCGGGAGGACGATTCTCCGTTCAGAGTCATCGCCAAGGTGCTGTGCCGTAACAAGGTTGGTACTACAAGAATTTGCGAAACAAAGGCGATGGCGCCAAGAGTGGCAGCACAGCACGGTAGACCACCCTTTGCCCGATTATCACTGGCGCATCATAGGTTCAGATAAGGATTACTTACTCCTAAAGGGGATTTCGTTACGCGGGCCTTGGTTGGAGAGTCCGGATATAGAGTATTTTGCACTAGGGCTCAAGGAATTGCGGCTCGAGCGGATGTACGTGTCAAAGCACAAAGTGTTGCATGCTCACCTGTATAGAGGCTTCCCACCACAGTTCTCGGCACCTAGTATATGAAGTGGTAAGCTTGCTACCTTATCCCCTCCTTTGTTTCAGCAGTCGGGGGTAGTTTATGTTGTGGATGTGCTTTGCCATCCTTGTTGTCCCATAGCGCTCATTAGTGCAATGCTGTAACTCAGCTGTTGTTAATGATTCAGATCTGTATGCCATCCATGGCTGAAAACCTTCTTTTTTTTTGCACTAGTGGTTCAGATTTGCAAAAGCATAACAGCCTATAACAGTTACTATCTCATTAACTCTCTTATCTGCTTTGATATGATAGATGAAAACAACTTTGCGTGATTGCTTCGATTATCCATTAGTAAACAAATGGAGAGATTTTTATTGATTAGAAAGCTAGGTTTACAGTTTCCTCTGTCCACAAAAGCACGCTGTATTAGCCATAGGCATACTAACTATAGAATATGCTGAAATTACCATCATTCATTGCTCTTTGTCCTAATTGTGCTTCTGCATGTATTCTTCCAAGGAAGCAAGACTTGCTTGTGCATTAGAGTAGGTCTTGGGGCATAATAGGAAGTGTGGAGGAAAGGGGCCTACGAAATTGTAGGCCGAGCACATTTAAGGACGAAAAGTTGCTAAGTGACCTTCATCTGTTTCCAGTAGAGTACTTTGACAAGCTACACACACTTCTCTTTTCTCTAGTTCCTAAATGAGCAGAATTTCGTCCGTGATACTTGTAACATACAACTCGACATCAAAGAGTATGGCGGGAAAAGATAAGTTGAAAGTGTTTTTGCAAAGATACATGTGGCAATATGACACCTTCCGAAAATCTGAGATTCTGTGTTACAAGTGTATGGTAGTGGTATTTACAGAAGTCCCTGTTATGCTTTTGATGAGTGCCGATCCCTGTTGTGTTCTTTTGCCAAGAATTAGGGCACTTGGTCAGCTTGGTGGTGAAGTTTGTGATTTGCAGGTTAGTTTAGAACACTAGAAGACTTTTCTGTCTGTCCAGCCGATGAAGTAACATTGTGAGAACTTATGTCCAGTGGTGCTTTAAGGGATGCTATGATGCAGCAGGTGCTGACTCTGCTTTCTTGATTTGTTTAGCAGGAAAAGTTTCTGGGTGATGCTTGACTTGCTCTTCTACTAGTTGTAAGAGACAGGACAAAAGGTAACTTTCAGCTTGAATATGTACTGAAGAATAGCAGTGCCAAACAGCGATATCAGATCGATTGTGTTGAGGCTATAGCAACATATTAGATTAAGAATTGGATGCTCATGCTCAAACCTATTGTTGTAGCCTTGTCGATGACTGCATATGCATATTGATATGTAGACTTGTGTGAACTATTTCTGACTTGATGTAATGAAAGCCGTTCATTCATGGCCAGAGCCAGAGGGTCCCAATTCAACCAGGATATGGAGATGATCCTAAGAATTTGAAGGTAGCTTGATCAGGGCCATCAAGAGGCTCGAAATTTTTGTGAAATTGATGTGATTGGCTTCCAATTTTAGCAGGGGTTCAATGATTGGTGACTGTTTGTAGCATTTCGGTGTGAGCATGGTCAAGGAAGAAGAAAGAATGCTGGATGAGAAAACAAAGAAACAGAACCCTGTGAAGAAGAAGGCTGGGCCAAGGTGGCTTGCACTACCGCCGTCTGTCAGTTATGGTCAAAATCAATGTTGATGCTGCGGTTGCAAAATCAGAGAACAAGGGGGCAGTGTCACAATTGCTCGAGACGAAGAAGGTAAGGGTATATCCGATCCTGCAACGTTGGAGTGCTTAGCTTGCCAAGAGGTATTAGAAGTACAACGGATGAAGAATTCCACGGACTGGCCGCAGGTAGCCAAGTGTCTTCACGTTCTGGTACTCGGGAAGACATGGGATGATCGCTCATGAGTGAGTACCTTAAGGAAGAACAAACAATCACGAGGCTCATAGATTAGCTAGGTATGCTACTACTCTTGATGTAGGCAGATCGGTATGGCTTCCCCAGCCGCCGATGCACTTATGTATCCCTGTGAACGTTTGTGTATGAATAACGTGTGGGATGACACTCAGTTTTTTTAATTAAACTAATCAAGTATTCGTGATATATACTAGAGCCACTTCATGTAAGGGCCTTCTTGGCCCCCACCTGTACTCTCTTTTCTTTCTATCTATCTGGCACGCAAGCTTGCGTGTCCGCAAAAAAAAAAGATATATACTAGAGCTCGATTTTTTTATTTCTATGGCTTAAACTATTTTCCACTTTTTTACAACTTTTAGAGTTTTTTCTGGCGCCATCTTTGCGTTCGTGCCACCTCTATGTCATATCGCAAGGCGGGCCGCGTGCAAGCCCAGTAGCCGCGTAGTAAAAGGTCGCGTGATGGTCCTCAGCCTGAGTAGTACACAAGGGAAAAAAATACCACATCTCTTCCGTGTCGACCAAAAGATTAATACCATACCGCCAGCTGAGCAGTCTACGCACCAGTATATATGCATGTAACCTGTGACGGGCATCAGCCGAGCGTGGTGGTGCACGCCTGTAACTCCAGCTTCGGAGGGCCAAGAGTCGGCGTGTTGAGGTGGGCTTGAGGCCCATGGCGAGTTAGATCAGGTCCTCGAAGGCTTGGAACCCCTGGTTTCCCCTGGGGCCTTCTCGGTGAGCGAGCGACCGAGCGACCGAGTGTTGCTCTCTCCTCATATAGAGGGTGGGAATTGTCTTCGTCGGCAAACCAGATTGTGGTGTGGGAGGGCACGCGGCCGCGGGGTTAGCTCCCAGCGTAACCTAGTACCTCTAACCCTTGCCTTGGTTTCGCTCATCTTACACCATACGCCAACTCTTTTTTGTGCATTTTTCCTTCTTGCATATAACACATCGTTTTCAACTTTTAATACTAGCGGGCCAATACCTTTTTGACCCAGCATAACAGATCCACCATAGAAAATAAGGAGATAATAATTACTATTTTCGATAAAGTACCAGTTACATTCAGCCTTTGAAACAACGTAATGTCTATAACAAGTAAAGACACTAAAAATGTACACAACCAAAAAAAAAAAGAAGGAAAACATGCCACCTGCCGAAGCAATCAGCAACATGCCACGGCAATAAACAAACACCACCATTGGCAACACCATGACCATCAGAAAGGCTCTCCAACATCAACGCCGTCGCCCTGGAGATCATGAGTTTTCACCCCAGAAAGTCCGAGAAATTTTCACACAATGTCCACAACAAGAAAGCGACAAGAAGTCAGTCATTGCCATGTTCAACCAATTAAGCTCAGATCTAGGGTTTTCACCCCGAAGATCGAGACTCGGTACTCGAAGAGCACCACCAAAAACACCACATCACCAAAAATAAAGGTGATAATTATACAATCCAGTAATACAAAGGCACAAATACAATATATTTCATTGCTTTAACGTCTATAGGTATCTCATGTCGCAATAACAAAAATTGCTATTCGTACTATTGCTGCTATTCGTACTATTGCTATGAATCCATCGGTATTCCAACATTCGAATATAGCGTGTTCTAAATGGTATGGCTGGTTGTGAGCATGCAGGGGCACAATTAAGAGCATAGCGTCCCAGGCCAGGCCAGGACGCTACCCACTAAGACTTATTTTATTTCTTGTCATGGAATTTTTTCCTGTGTTTGAAACTATATATTATATATTATGATTTTATTATACGCGGAATGTCTTGTATTTGCAAAAAATGGAGTCAAAATGTATTTCAGACCGTCTATTGGGGGCCACCGATGAGGGATCCGGCCCCAATAGAGCGGCAATCGGTGCCGGCGCTTCCAATATAACTTGCCCGACAGAGTTACCGAATGCTCTATTAGGAGCGTCGGTGGAGATGCTCTTAATATATTGTTTTATGATATCAAATTTTTTATAAATTATTGTTATTTAAACTGACCCAAAGATTTGGCCCATTAACAAGAGTCATGCTAAACTGTTTTTGTTTCTCAACTTTTGCTTTCAGTTTAGACAAAAGTATTTGTGATATACTGTAGAATATGTTATTTCTAAGGGTCAAACTATTTTCAACATTGTTATGACTTCTAGAATTTTCCTCCGGTGCCATTTAGGGTTCGTGCCTTTTTTTTGAGTAAATCTAGGGTTCGTGCCTGGCGACATGTTGAATTGTTGAGTGTGAGTGACGATGCGGCCGACTCACTCATAGTGTCACCCTTCATGGGTTGTCCCATTCCGTTTTTGTTTTTTTCTCATGTTCTCATGTTTCGACTATGTTCTCTTCTTTTCTTTTTTCCTTTTTGCTCTTTTCCATGTTTTCTTTTTCCATTTTTGAGTTTTGTTTTTCTTTCCTTTTCTTTTAAGTTATTTTATCTCCATTTTTTTCAATTTTTTTGTATTTTTGGTAGTACAATTTTTTGGACTCCGGAACATTTAAAGAAAACCGTTGAATAAGTTTATTACCGACCGAACATGTTTTGGATCCATTGATCTACTTTTTTTGGTTCACTATTATTTTCGGTTCAGCCGAGTTTTAGTTAATTTTTGGTTCACCGGCATTTTTAGTTCACTATTATTTTCTGGTCATCCAATTTTTTTCGTTTTTCCTTTATTTATTTTTGAAAATGTTAAGATTAAAATAAATTCTAATTTATGTAAAAGAATATTTTCTACAAATGTTCAAATTTCAAAATTATTCATTTTGTAAATGGTTCATAATTTGTAAACTGTTCATATTTGAAAATGGTCCAGATTTGGAAAATTTTACTTTTTGAAGAAAAAAATATGGAAGAGAAAAAGAGACAAGCATAATCTATTTGTTAGAACGTACATCATACACCTTGATTGAGAGTGGCGACCCGAGCGCTTGGGTTGGCCCATTTAGGGACTTACGTGGGGTGAGACGGTGGATAAGAATCGCTAAAAGAAAAGGAAAACGCTATTAATCACCCGGCTGTAGCTACAGCCGGGTCGCTTGGCAACGCACGCGGTCGTCCCCTACCTCCAATCCCCACGCCGCTCGCCCACCTCCTGCTCACCGGGCCTGCGCCGCTTTTCTCCCTCATCTCCGGCTTCCCTTGTGCCACCGCGGCCATCTTCCCCGCCGACCTCCTTTTCTCCGGCTGCCTCGCGCTCATGCTCGCAGGTCGTGCGCCACCTGCGCCACCGCCCTGCTCGCCGTGTTTCTGACCCCGCATCTCTCCCACATCTCCGGCTTCCCTTGCGCCGCCGGACGCGGCCAGCTTCCCCCATCTCACGTTCATGGATGGTTCGTGGGCCATGGACGGCGAGCCGCTCTCCTTGCGCCGCCGGGAGCTCTGAGCTTGAGAAGATAGCCATGGATGGCTCCTGCGTCGCCGGATCCGGCTCCGGGCGGATTGGTTGGGGATTCATCCGATATGGCTCTGCCTGACCTCCGGTGTGGTGGATTCGTGGCGGACGACGAGCTCGAATCAGGCTTGCGGTGCCTCATGGTGGATAGCCAAGGTCAGATTTTGGGGATTTTTTTGTCGATGTTACATACGGTGTTGCTTTTTGCTACATGTGTGTATAGCCTTTGTTGTGTAAGAACGGGTGCTTGATGACGTGGATCACACGTTTGTTGGGAGATCCCAAGAGGAAGGTATGAAGCAGTGTAGCAGCAGTTTCCCTCAGTATGAAACAAAGGTTTAATCGAACCAGTAGGAGTAAGAAATCACTTCTGAAGGTTGTCAGTGGCGCGCTAACGTGGAACCTGCACACAACACAATCAAACTATTTTGTCCAACGAAACAGTGAGGTTGTCAATCTCACCGGCTTGCTGAAAACAAAGAATTAAACGTATGGTGTGGAAAACAGTAGTAAATTGCAGAGAATGAAAAGGAACTATGATTGCAGTAGGTTGTATTATCAGTGTAAAAGAATAGACCGGGGTCCACAGTTCACTAGTGGTGTCTCTCCATATAACATGCTGGGTGAACAAATTACAGCTGGACAATTGATAAAATATTGAGCGCATAACAATGCATATATATAACAAGATGACTACTATGATATTCAATTGGGCATCACGACATAATACATAGCCCGTTATCCAACTGCATCTATGAGTAATAATCCACCGTCAGGTTAACATCCGTGTCCCCGTTGGTATTAAGTTGTAAGCAACAGATTATTGCATTAAGTAAAGTGCGTAATGTAAACAACACAATTATCTTTAGACAAAACATTGTTGTTTTACCCCTAGTGGCAACAGCACATTCACAACCTTAGAAGTTGCTGTCACTCTCCCAGATTACTGGAGACTGAACCTACTATCTAGCATAAATACTCCCTCTTGGAGTTAAAAACATCTACTTGGCCAAAGCATCTACTAGTAATGGAGAGCATGCAAGATCATAAATAACATATAAGATAGATTGATAATCAACTTGACATAGTATTCAATATTCATCGGATCCCAGCAAACACAACATGTAGCATTACAAATGGATGATCTTGATCATGTTAGGTAGCTCACAAGATCTAAACATGATAGCACAAGGAGGAGAGACAACCATCTAGCTACTGCTATGGACCCGTAGTCCAAGGATGACTACTCACGCATCACTCCAGAGGCAGGCATGGCGATGTAGAGCCCTCCGGTGATGATTCTCCTCTCCGGCAGGGTGCCAGGAAGAGCTTCTGAACCCTCCCGAGCTAGGGTTGACGGCGGCGGCGTCTCTGGAACTTTTCGTGCATAATGGCTCGGGTATTTAGGGTTTACGCGTCGGGAAGATTATATAGGCGAAAGGGCGGCGGCTGGAGACGCCCGTGGGGCCCACACCACCCCACGGCGCGACAGAGGGTGGGGCCACGCCGCCCCATGGTGTGGCTGGCTCGCGGCCCCCCTCCGTCTCTCTTTTGGACTCCGTGCACGTGTTGGAAAAATAGGAGGTCCTGTCCAAGTTTCGTCCAATTCCGAGAATATTTTCAGACTAGTTTTTCTGGAATACAAAAACAGCAGAAAACAGGAACTGGCACTGTTGCATCTTGTTAATAGGTTAGTCCCAGAAAATGCATAAAAATGCTATGAAGTGTATATAAAACATGTAGCAATTGGCATAATATAAGCATGGAATATCAGAAATTATAGATACGTTTGAGACGTATCAACGGGCAAAGTGCTACAATGAGTTTTGCAAAAGTGACGCTTTATTGACATTTCGCTACAACTTAATGAGGATTTGTTGCATAGCTTTTAGGGTTTGCTACATGGCTATGTTTAGAGTGTTAGATAGCTTTTAGTGTTTTGCTACATTGATTTTTGCGAAAATAACGATTTATTGATGTTTTGCTACAACAGATGGGGATTTGTTGCATAGCTTGTTGGTTTTTGCTACATGACATTGTTCAAAGTGCTACACCATTTTTTACTACACCATCGTAAATTTTACACATCTGAATTTTTTTGCTACACACGGTGCTACATGCGATAAAAAATGTTGTGTTTGACTTTTTTGCTACATTTCTCAAACGCAACATTTTCTGAATTTTCTTTTGCTACATGTAATGTTACATACACAGACACAAAGTGCTACACGCGAAACATTTTTGCTACATAGATCGGACGCCCGAGATCGTTTCACTTAAGTGAATCTGACAACTCCGAAGGCGGTTGTAGGGATGCCTCCCTACACCCGACTGATTCCTAGCGCTGGCCAAAAGAAAAACATAGGTGATCCCGTAAGGAGCTGCTATATGTCGCCTTCAATCGACGGAAGCAACTTGTGTCGCACGCACGAGGTGCCCTCCCTATACGATGCTCGGCGCGAAGGTTTTAAAAATGTGATCAATTTTCAATTTTTTTTTTAATTTGAACATTTAAAAAAAAGTCAAACCTGGTCATTTTTTAAAATCTGAATGTTTTTAAAGTTTGAACAATTTAAATTGAATTTTCTAACCTGTATATTTTTTTAAATTTGAAAAAAAATTAAAATCATAGATAGATTGAAAAAAAAGAAACAAACAGAAAAGAAAATAAAAAAGGAATAAAAAAACAGAGAAGAAAAGGCCAAATGGGTCAGGCCATCAGCGAGATTCTTAAGGTTAAGGGGACACGACGGTCTCGCGTCGCTGCGGGGCAATAGATAAGATTCGCCATGTCTTACAACTGAGCTTATTGCGATATTGCTGACCTTTATTTTGGCGGGCCGCTTGTGAATAGTAAGGCCGCGTGCTTGTCCTCAGCCCGAGCGTCGTACTCAAGGAAAAAAATACTACTACTACATCGCTTCCGTGTCAACAGAAATGATTAATACCATACCGCCAGTTGAGCACTCTACGCACCAGCATATATTCGTACGAGTTGTGACATGGATCAGCCGAGCGTGGTGGTTTGCGCCTGTAACTCCAGCTTCGGAGGGCCAAGAGTTGGCGTGTTGAGGTGGGCTCGAGGCCGAGGCCCAAGGCGAGTTGTATGATCAGGCCCTTGAAGGGCGGAACACCTGGATTCCGCTGGGGCGGCCTTCGAGGAGCTGCGAGAGCGGCTTAAAAGCCTGATTTGGTTGGAGGGGGGCATGTACGCTGCGGAGGTAGCTCCCAGCTGTAACCTAGTACCTCAAATGTCTTGGCTTGGTTTCGCTCATCTTAACCCCGTGCGCCCACTCTTTTTTTTGCATGTTTTTCTTACCTATAAGGATGACTCCAACGGGCCGACGCATCGAGTCCGCGCGCGTCCGTCCCTGTCCGCGCGAGACAAAAACACGGCCCAACGGGCGACGCAAACGGACCGCGGTCCGTTTTTCTGTCCGCCGCGACGCATTCCTGGCCCAAATTTGGGCCACGGATGCGTCGGGCGCGGACGCGCGGCGGAGCGCAATTGTGTCCTCCTCTAGTCCACACTTCGGCCTCGCTGCCTCGGCCTCTCCCAAAATCCCAGTCCACACTGCAACCCTAGCCATGGCCGGTGCAGCCGCCGCCGCCGCCTCCGACGCTGGACCTGCCGCCGCCGGCACCGCCTCCGCCGCCGGCCCCGCCGCTGGATGTGCGTCCAAAGCTGCAAAGAAACCAAAGAAGGAACTCACCGAAGAGCAGAGGGCCGCAGAGACCCAGAAGCGGGGCGACCGGAGGAGGAGGTTGAAGCAGGAGAAGCTCAACGCCGCCAAGCAGGCCGCCGTCGTGCCGGAGGACTCTGACCTCGTGTCCAGGGCCGCGACCGCTGCCCTCCTCCTGATTGGAATTACCCCGACGGCGGCCGCGGTCGGTGTCGCGACTGCGGCGGCCAGCTCCAACGCCTCGGCGGCCCGGCCGCCAAGGTCGAGAACTTCCGCGACGGCACCATCGCCACCGTACGGGTACCTTCCGGGAACCATGCCGCCGCGGGTTTCCCCTACCTCAGGTGAATCCGCGCCCAGCCCAGTCGAGGTACCTTCGCTTGATATGAACACGCCTACTACACCTTTGGCCGGGCACTCACCGGCGGCGCAGACTGCGGCCGCGCGTGCAGCTGCCCCGGCAGTGGTCGCCCCGGCGTGTAACCTGTTCGGCGAAATGCCCAGGCTGTCGCCGGGTGACCCCAGGTACTACGAGGAGGTCCATGATGAAGGGGACGACGTCCTCCAGGACATGATCAGGGACAACAACGAGTACGCCGAGGACGATTACGATGCCGGCGATGATGAAGTTCCGCCGACCGGCCCCGATGTGATCAACATCGACAATGAGCCGGTTTTCGAAGGAGAGCTCGAGATCCAAGCCCGGGCAATGAAGAGAAAGATGAGCCAAAGGGGCGCCTCATTCACGGCCGAGGAAGACGTGCTCATTTGCGAGTCCTGGATCGAGGTTGGAACCAACCAAATTCTCAGGGCGGAGCAAAGAGGGACGGCATATTGGGGCTGGTTCACCAAGCGCTACAATGAATGTAGAATCCTACCGCCCCACAACATTCAGACGCAGCGGACGGAGGTATCTATCTCCAAGAGGTGGCTCCACATATCCGCGGAGACGAGCAAGTTTTGCGGCTCCGTTGAAAATGTTCAAGCCCGGCCAGCAAGTGGCTTCGGAGTGAATGAACAGGTGAGTTTTGTGGCTCCTCTTCCCTTCTTTGGTTGCAAGCTTTGGAAAACTTGTACAATTTGTATGCCCAGGTGTTGCAAACTTTGGAAATTATTTTGGTTACTATAAATTTGTATGCCCAGGTGTTGCAAGCTTTGGAAACCTTCAAGAGACAATACAAGAAGGCCTTCACCTTGACCCATTGCTACCGGCCACTCAAGGACCAGCAGAAATGGAAGGCCCTCTACGCCTCCCTCAAAAATGGTGGACAACCCCTTGATAAGGGAGAGGACACAACGGAAAAGGAAGGGAGGCCAAGGGGAAGAACAACTCGAAAGCCGAGTTGAAACGAGATGCAACAACCCTTGCATTGCAAGAGACATTGAACGGGTTCCTAACCCAAAAGGACAAGGCTGCCGACAAGAAGGAGGAGAGGAGAGAAAAGGAACGCCTAGAGAGAGAGACGACTTCCAAGCTCTTCTTCGAATTGCAGAAAAAGAGACTCGACATAGAAGAAGAAAACGCCCGGACAAGAGCAAAGGAAGCCGATGCAAGAGCCAAGGAGGCCGAGGCTAGGGCCATGGAGGCCGAGGCAAAAGCAAAGGACATTGAGCTCGCCCTACACCAAGAGGAGGCCAGGATCATGGACATGGATCTCTCGGCCTTCACCCCTACGAAGAAGGCCTGCTACCTCAAGAAGCAAAGGTACTACATGGACTGAGATTGATCAAATCTCGGTCGTTTTATTTATGTTGAACTATGGCCGATATGGCCGGAAAAACATGGCCGATGGCCGGAATTTGTAATATTTTGGATATGTATGCATACATGGCCCTATGAGGCCAGGATTATGTTTTATTTTAGATTCATATGCTTGCTATATACTTGGTTTGTTGCAATGTGATCACCATGGCCGAAAATGATCAAAACCCCTGGCCAGGCGGACTCGATGCGTCGGCCCGTTGGGGGCACTGGCCAGAAAGGGGCGGACATGGGCCGGACGCGCGTCCGTTCCCTGACCCAAACGGACAAAACGCGGACCAAACTCGCGTCCGTTTGGGTCGCCCCGTTGGAGTCATCCTAACACACGTTTTAGTACTAGCCGGCCAATCCCCTTTTGACCCATCACCCAACATAACAAAACTGACATAGAACATAAGGAGATAATTATACAGTGGTGAGAAAAAAAGACCCTTCGTTCCCCGTGTTGCCTCCCCGAGTGAGGCGATAGGGGGCTCTCTCCCCGACCCCGTCCAAGCTCCCCTCTCCCTTCCCAGTGCCTCCCGCCGCCATTGCCCGTGAGGTGCCGGCGTGCAGACCCCCGACTTGGGCGGGCGTGGCCGGCGGCGGTGCAAATCGGCGGAAGGGCGGGCCCCGGGTGGATGTTGGGCGACGACGCCGCTCCTTGGTGGCAGGGCACAACTGCAGCATGCGGCGGCGGTCGGAGCCCGCTCGGCCCAGATTTAGGCCCTTTTGGCCCATCTGGGTCGGGTAGGGTTGGCTGTGTGCGGTGGTGGGTGATGACGTAAAAGCACACGTTCGTTGGGAGACCCCAAGAGGAAGGTATGAAGCAGTGCAGCAGCAAGTTTTCCCTCAGTAAGATACCAAGGTTGTCAGATCCAGTAGGAGTAAAAGGCACCTCTGAAGGTTGTTGGTGGCGCCGTTTACTCGATCACCAACGTGGAACCTGCACACAACACAATCAAACTATTCTGACCCAACGAAACAGTGAGGTTGTCAATCTCACCGGCTTGCTGTAAACAAAGGATTAAACGTATGGTGTGGAAAATAGTGTTTAATTGCAGAGAATGAAAAGGAACAATGATTGCAGTTGGTTGTATTATCAGTGTAAAGGAATGGACCGGGGTCCACAGTTCACTAGTGGTGTCTCTCCATAAAAGATAACTAACATGCTGGGTAAACAAATTACAGCTGGGCAATTGATGAATAGAGAGCGCATGACAATGCATATATATGACAAGATGACTACTATGATATTCAATTGGGTATTACAACAAGATACATAGACCATTATCCAACAGCATCTATGACTAATAATCCACCTTCAGGTTGACATCCGTGTTCCCCGTTGGTATTAAGTTGCAAGCAACAGATTATTGTATTAAGTAAAGTGCATAATGTAAACAATACATTTATCCTTAGACAAAGCATTGCTGTTTTACCCCTAGTGGCAACAGCACATCCACAACCTTAGACGTTGATGTCACTCCCCCAGATTACCGGAGGCATGAACCCACTATCTAGCATAAATACTCCCTCTTTGAGTTACAAGCATCTACTTGGTCAAAGCATCTACTAGTAACGGAAAGCATGCAAGATCATAAATAACATATAAGATAGATTGATAATCAACTTTGAAAGGGCATGGCGCCCCCATGTGTGGTTTTGGTAATTAATGACAATCCCTGTGGACTAATGGTTGCATTGAGTTGTACTTGTAAGGTTTGTCCATAGACCATGCTTGAACTCCATATGTTGGATTCAAGGTTGATGCTATGAATATATTGATATAATGAAGTATTTGGCATCAAGATCATCGAGTTGAGCATATTGCAAGTATGTCTTGAAGAAAAAGATTAGTGATCATTCATGGTTATCCTCAAGACATCATCTATTGAAAAGAGAAGAAAAGATACAAGGTTGATCAAGATATTGTTCAACACACAAAGCTACAGGATGTACCAAGTGGGATCATGTATCTCTTGGTATGGTAAGTAATTGTCCATATAGCTTTGTGAACTAACCCATGATATGTGTTGGATTTCTATGTGTGGTTAGGTATCTTTCTATGGGCTTGCATCAAATGAAGATTTCATATAGCCCATGATCGATGACGTCAAGTGGTGTTCGTCATCAATGTTGAGAAGCGCAAGTTCAAGAGGAGCATCTCGAAGAAATCCTAGGCTTGAAGCTTGCCACCCATTTAGAGATAATGTTCATGTGAAGATGTGCCTAAGAGAGGCTCTCCCATAGTGGAGTATGGGGGAGCAATGTTTGGGTCTTCACCAAGCGAAGCGCAATCAAGAAAGGTGGTCCACTTGAAGAGATAAAGATCGACGTCATCTAGCTCAAGTGGAATGCGCAAGGCAAAGATATGATAGGGTTTTTATTTTACCGGTCTCGTGGTACTAGTTGGGAGACCGGGTTATAGGATAGATACCGTACTATCAAGAGGGGCTCTCGATTGAGCTTTAGCGAATCAGTTGGAGAGAGCTCAAACCTTTGCATACTTGCCTTCATCATCTTTCTTGGTTCTTATTTGGATTTTCTCCTTGTTGGGTTTTGGTGCTTGTTGTGATCTTCATGACAAGCCCAAGTTCTCCGAAAACAGATTTCGTATGGAAAACTTGTTGCGTTTTCGGGTTGGAAATATTATCGGTCCACCTTCGAGATAGGGTCCACACCTTCCCATGTGTGGTATCCCCTCTATATTTGTGACCCTTAATATTTCTTGTAGGAAAGCTCTTGTCGTTTCCTTTCCAACAGAATTGGTTTCACCTGTTTTGGAGTTCGAACGAGAAAGTTATTGCATTTCAGGTTTTGCTGTTTCTGTCATGATTTGCTCAAGCAGAGGAATCAGATTATCCGGTCCTAGCCGACTCGGATTATCCGATTCTCAAGATTGCTCGATTCCGGCTAAGGACTTTAAAAACAATGCATACTGGAGCTTTTCGGAATATCCGATCAAGCTGATTCGGAATATCCGATTCTTAAGTTTTCTCTCAAAATCGGCTAAGGACTTCTTGCTGCCTGTTTTGTGGCGTACTGAAGTTTTTCGGAATATCCGATATAGGTCTACCCGGATTATCCGGCTGTTCCGGATTATCCGATACTTTGTGTTTCGGACTATCCGATCCAGTCGGATTATCCGATCATGACTTATATCGGAATATCCGATGTTTCTGTCTGCAACGGCTCTTTTTCTGGGAGGGGTATAAATACCCCTCCACCTACCTCCAGCCAGCCAGCTTTGCTGAGCACGAATTTGACCCCCATTGTTGACCTTCTTGAGCTTAGCTATCTCTCAATCCCTCCATGATTCTTGCCTCCATTTAGTGGGAAAAGAGAGAGAAGATCTAGATCTATTGTTCCACCAATCCATCTCTCCTCTAAGTGAGGGGAAGCCTTTGGATCTAGATCTTGGAGTTCCATTTGTTGAGTTCTTCTTTGTTCTTCTCCCCCCACAAGAATTAGTTGCTTTTGGTGGGATTTGGAAGTGAACGATTTGACCACCTCTAGTGGTCTTGCCTTCATTGCATCGGTTGCATCGGTTTGAGTTCTCCACGGTGATACGTGGAAATCGAAGTTGAGAAGCTTGTTACTCTTGGGTACTTGGGGTGCTCTAGAGCTTGTCCTCTTGGGTACTTGGAGTGCCCTAGACGGTCCTTGTTGATCTCGGAGTTTTGGTGGCTCGCGGGATTGTTGGGAGCCTCCAATTAAGTTGTGGAGACGTGCCCCAACCTTGTGAGTCTTGTGGCTTTGGGAGCCACGGGATTCCGGTGAGAGCCTCTAATTAAGTTGTGGAGTGTGTGAAAGAACGAGGATGTCGCCTAGAGGGGGGTGAATAGGCGTTTTAAAATAATTACGGTTTAGGCTTGAATAAATGTGGAATAAAACTAGCGTTTAATTTATCAAGCACAAAACCTAAACAAGCTAGGTTCACCTATGTGCACCAACAACTTATGCTAAGCAAGATTAACAACTAAGTGATAGCAATATAGATAACTTCAAGCTCGATGGCTATCACAAAGGTAAATGCATAAGTAAAGGTTTGGGTATAGAAGTAACCGCAAAGTGGACACGAGGAGATGTTTCCCGTAGTTCCTTCCCAATGTAAGTACGTCTACGTTGGAGGGGTGTCGAGCCTCCTAGGCACTCCAATAGCACTGATGTGCTCACCCTATTCTCCGTGAGCTTCACCCGTGAGGGATTGGCTCGTTCCACTATGAGGTCGACTTGAAGGCGTTGACCAAACCGATACACAAAGGTCGGGGAACTCCACAATGAGTTGGAGCCTCCCAACAATGCCTCGGACTTCCTCCGAGACTCACAAAGGCACCTAGGGTTACAAGCAACCCAAGATGCAACGAGAACCACAAAGAGTAATGAGCTTCTCAAACTTCACTTCCACGAATCACCGTGGAGAACTCAAACCGATGCACCTAATGCAATGGCAAGAACACACAAAGTGCTCAAAGCAAATCACTCTCAAATCCCACCAAAGCAACTAATGCTATGGGGGAAGATGAGAGGAAGAGCAAGGAAGCAACAAATGAATCCCAAGATCTAGATCCAATATGCTCTCTTGTTTCCCTCAAGAATGAGCAAGAATCATTGGAGGGATTGAGAGAAAGCAAGCTTTTGAAGAACAACAATGGAGAGCAAAACTTGCAAGAATGGTTGGGGAACCATTGGGGAAGAAGATCCCTTAAAAAGGTTCCCCACAAATCCAACCGTTGGGCAACAGAAACCCGTGCCAGCGGTAGTACCGCTGGGAAAGGCGGTACTACCGCTGGGGTCCTTCATCGCAGCCTCTGGCCAGTCAACGACTGGCCTTCAGCTTCTCAGAACCCACGCCCCCGGTACCGGTTGGTACCGCCGGTGGTACCGCTGGCGGTACCGGAAGAGCGCTCCGATCGACGAAACGGCGGTACCCGTGGCGGTACTGGCTGGCGGTACCCGCTGGCGGTACTACCGCCTGTTCCATCGG
Source organism: Poa pratensis (assembly GCA_947311845.1). Classification (NCBI taxonomy): domain Eukaryota; kingdom Viridiplantae; phylum Streptophyta; class Magnoliopsida; order Poales; family Poaceae; genus Poa; species Poa pratensis. The sequence continues at coordinate 27,602,285 of CAMZMU010000044.1, forward strand.
TACTACCGCCGACAGGCAAAACAGCAGATAGAGCAAACACCAAAACGGCAACAACTTTTGCATGGAAGCTCCAAATTAGGTGAAACCAATTTTGTTGGAAAGGTAACGACAAGGAGAAGGCCTACAAAAAGAGTTAAGTTGGAAATATTAAGAATCATAAATAGAGTTAAGTTGACACACATGGGAAGATGTGGAACTTTCCTCACGGATAAACCGATAATATTTCCAACACGAAAACGCAACAAGTTTTCCAAAGTGAAACCGTTTTCGAACAACTTGGTATTGTCATGACGAACACGACAAGCACCAAAACCTCACAAAGATAAAAGCCAAATAAGAACCAAGAAATATGATGCCAAGTATGCAAAGGTTTGAGCTCTCTCCGAACGATACGAACAAGTTACTCATTCGAGAGCCCTCTTGAAAGTGTGGCATCTATCCTATAATCCGGTCTCTCACTAACACCATGAGACCGGTAAAATAGAAACCCTATCAAGGTCATACCTTTGCCTTGCGCAATCCACTTGAGCTAGATGATGACGATCTTGATCACCTCAAGTTGGATCACCTTTCTTGATTGCGCTCCGCTTGGTGAAGTCTTGTGAAATGCTCCCCCATACACAATATGGGAGAGCCACTTTTAGGAACATCTTCACTTGGCCATTATCTTGATGACGACCACCGCTTGACGTCATCCGCCATGGGATATATGGAACTTCCTTTTGATGCCATAGATACTCCACACACATATATATGGGATAGTTCACAAAGCTATATAGACGATTGCTTACCATACCAATAGATCACAAGATCCCACATGGTACAACATGTAGCTTTGTGTGTTGATCACTTGAATCCATCCTTTCCACTTAGCCTTGATCAACTTTGTATCTTTTCTTCTTTCTTGATCAATGATGATGTCTTGAAGATGAGCATGAATATCCACGGTATTCTATTCTTCAAGACACACTTGCAATATGCTCAACTCTACATATGACCATTTTCATATAAACCTTTGAATAAGATCTTGGTCATCTTATAAGCTTCTAGAGTCCAACACATGAACTCCCATCTTTCCTATGGACAAGATCTATAAGAATATCTCAATGCAAACATTAGTCCATAAGGATTGTCATTAATTACCCAAACCACGTATGGGGCAACACATCCACTTTCAGTGTGCCTCATCCTTGTACGGGTTCGATGACCACCCTCAAGTGTCCCATAGTGGCTCGTGGCACTCTACATTGGTAGAGGCACGAAGGAGATTACGGTGTGCCATTTGACGGCTATTCGGGGATCACTTTGTGACTCCGCACCGCTCCAACGGAGACGTAGCTTCCATTGGGAAGTGAACTTCGGGATAAATCATCGTCTCCAAAAGCCTCGGTATTTCTATATCCGAGCTTCTTACTTATGCTATTTACTTTGTGATAGCCACCGAGCTTGAAGTAATATATCTTGCTATCACATATTTGCTATCTTGTTTAGCATAAGTTGTTGGTGCACATAGGTTAACCTAGCTTGTTTAGGTTTCGTGCTTGATAAATTAATCGCTAGTTTTATTCCGCATTTATTCAAGCCTAAACCGCAAAGAATTTTAATCGCCTATTCACCCCCCCTCTAGGCGACATCCGTGTCCTTTCAAACTTGATGATAGTATCAATATTCATCGGATCCCAGCAAACACAACATGTAGCATTACAATAAGATGATCTTGATCATGATAGGCAGCTCACAAGATCTAAACATGATAGCACAAGGAGGAGAGACAACCATCTAGCTACTGCTATGGACCCATAGTCCAAGGATGAACTACTCACGCATCACTCCGGAGGTAGGCATGATGATGTAGAGCCCTCCGGTGATGATTCTCCTCTCCGGCGGGGTGCCGGGAAGAGCTTCAGAACCCTCTCGAACTAGGGTTGACGACGGCAGAGGCTACGGAACTTTTCGTGGATGGAGGCTCGGGTATCTAGGGTTTTCTGGACGAAGGCATTATATAGGCGAAAGGGCGGCGTCTGGAGGCACCAGAGGGGGCCACGCCACCCCCCGGCGCGGCAGGAGGTGGGGCCGCGCCGGCCCCTGGCGTGGCTGCCTCCTCGGTCACCTCCGTCTCTCCTTTGGACTCCGTGTACGTGTCGGGAAAATAGAAGGTTCTGTCCAAGTTTCGTCCAATTCCGAGAATATTTCCAGAACAGCTTTTCTGGAATACAAAAACAGCAGAAAACAAGAACTTGCACTGTGGCATCTTGTTAATAGGTTAGTCCCAGAAAATGCATAAAAATGATATGAAGTGTATGTAAAATATGTAACAATTGGTATAATATCAACATGGAACATCAGAAATTATAGATATGTTTGAGACGTATCAGTGGGTCATGGTTGGTGGCGGCGCTGCGGCTAGCCTACTGCAGCGTGCCGGTGGGGGCTTTGCGGGCCCAATCTAGGTCTGGCTCGTCCGGTCCGGTATGACCCTGCTGCCGCGTCTGGTCGGTTACCGCAAAAGTGGTGGAGGTTGTTCCCTCCCACCGGCTGAGGTGTTGTCGCCCCGATTCCTGTTGGTCTCCCTGTTTTCGTCCTCTAGGCTTCGTATCGAGTTTCACAGAGAGACGACAAAGAGGAGCTCAAGACCATAGTGGTGCATGCTAGTGGGTGAAAAGCTGGATTGAGCACTAAGGATCGTCCGGGTTGTGGTTTTTTTAGGGGTCGGAAAAAATCCCTGTCGGTTTGTCCGACACTGACGCGGCGACACCAGCGGGTGTCGTCGGTCCTTCTTGAAGGGCGACGGGTGTACCCCTTCCCCACTCCCTTCCGCATATCGGGGGAAACCCTAGGACTAGTCCGGGCAGCAGTGTCGTCGTCGCATTCCTTCCTGAAGGTGCTGCTTTATACGCGGCGATTTGGAGTTTAGGACGTGGTGGTAATACTCCGGAGGGTGCAACTGTTGCGGGATTTCTTCGTTTTTCGTCGAGCTGCCATTGTTGGCCTTTGTTTCTCTTATCTTTCTCTTCTTTTCTTTTGGGCTTTGCTTGTGCTGCGGCCCCAACATGTTGGTTGTTTCTGGTGGTTGCTATATTAATATATCGGTGCACAAGCCTGTTTTGAGATAATTATACAGTCCAGTAATAAAAAGGCACTGAATACATCATGTTTCATTACTTTAACCTCTATGGGTGTCAGATGTCTCAATGGAGGTGATCTGGGCAAACAACACGGGTCAATAGAACTCCCAGATTCTGATACCACCTCACGCCGCCGGGGAGAGAAAATCCATCTCGCTTTCCTAGGACACATGCGTTCTGACGTCGACGGATCCCCTCTACGGAAGACCTCCTGGACGTCAGTGGGGGGACGGGGATGTCCCGGATCCTACGTGTGCAGACCAGTCTAGCTCTAGGGTAGGTCATTTGTAGCTGAGGTTTTTATCCGCTCGACGTGTTCTACTCTGTGCTCGGCTAGGGATCTAAACAGTAGTCTGTTCAAGTTGGAACGGCGTGGCGGCGGCATCCTTGTGGTGGACTTGTGTCCTCGAGCTCCGCCGCTGCATCGCGAAGATCGGGAGGTTGTTCAGGAGTATATATAGATGACAGTCTGCGTCAGTGGCAGCTGGAAGGTGGTGAATCCTATGTTGGGTTCGTGGTTGGAAGCTGGCAGACCTGGTTTCCTCCCTGACGTCGTCGCGTGGGGGTGCTAGGTCTGAAATTCGATGGCGTGTCCGGGGTGCTGCCCCGTCCTGGTGCTTTCAACGGCTTTGGCGAGCTACTTTAGAGGTCCGTAAAGCTGCATATCAACGATGGAGCCGTGTCGAACTCAGGTGAAGAGGAGATCTGTCCATTTTTTCTTGAATGGCCGCTACGGAGACGCCGAGGGCGAGTAAGAGGCGTCAGTATCTTGCTCAAGCTTTCTTCGACTGTATTGTATTTTTTTTCTTGGTTGATGGTCCTCTTTGCAGAAGTTAGTTTTTTTACTATCCTTTTCATCTTGTCAGATTGGTATGTACATGGCTTGAATTTGATATTTATTCTATAAATAATATAAATATGACACGTATTACCTGCAAGGTATCTCATGTCGCAATAACAAAAAATCATGTTGCTACTATTGCTATGAATCCATCAACATCCAACATCAGAATATAGTCAAATTCTAAATTGTATGTTTGGATTGGTTATCAGCATGTAGGCACACAGCTAAGAGCATAGCGTCCCAAGCCAAGGCCAGGACGCTTACCTTTGATACTTATTTCATTTAGAAACTATTTTATTTGTTCGAAACCATATATTGTGATTTTATTCTAGGCGAAATGTCTTGTATTTGCCAAAAATGGGGTCAAAATGTATTGGAACCGTCTATTGGGAGCCACCGGTGGCAAAAGCGGGTTCCAATAACACTTACCCGACACAATAGAGTAGCAACCTATGCCGACGGTTCCAATAACACTTACCCGACACAATTACCAGACGCTCGCCGGTGGAGATGCTCTTAACACATGATTTTTATGATATCAATTCTTCTATGAATTATTGTTACTCTACCTCCGATCCTACTTAAGTGTCGGGAGAAAGACTCGTACCATGTACGATTTTATAGCTCTACCAGCGACACACTTTTAGATTCGGAGGGAATATTTCATATAGACCCAAAGATATTGCCCATTAACACGAGTCTTGCTAAACTGTTTTAGTTTCTCAAGTTTTGCTTTGAATTTATACTTAATTATTTTCTGACTGTAGAGTATGTTATTTCTAAGAGCCAATCTATTATCAACATTTTTATAACTTCTAGAATTTTCCTTTGGCACCATCTAGGGTTCGTGCCTCTCGTCATGCTAAATCGCTGTGTGCGGCCGGGCGTACAACTTTTTTTTATTAGGGAAATTTTCTAAGCTTTATTCATGCAAAATATGCAGAGGTACATTGATCACATCATGAGGGGTAATCAGCCACAAGTGGCGCCCCACATCTAACGAAGTACAGTAGCATACTTAGCTAGTCTATGAGCTCGAAACAAGCTAGTTTATGAGCTCGAAACAGGTTTTCGTCCCACTATATAATTATAGCAACCAACCGATACAACTGCTGGGGCCACAGTACAGACAAGCCCAAACGAGAAAAGAAGAGAAAGAAAAAATGCCGGTAACGGTAGGTAGACAAAACTAAGATGGCCGACAACCGCTGCACCCACCGAAAAAATCCCACCACGCTCCTAGAGCTCTGAAACGTCGCGTACCAAGCAACACCTTCAAGAAGGACCGCGACGATGATGACGCTGCTGCCCGGACATGTCCTAGGGTTTCCCCCGTACGCAGGGGTGAGTGGGGAAGGGGTACACTCGACGCCCATCAAGAAGGAATTACGACACCCATAGGCGTCGCCCCATCGATGTCGTAAGACGACAAGGATTTCTCCCGACCCCCAAAAAACCACTACCCCAAACGATCCCTAATCTTCCACTCATCAACGCCACCCACCTACATGCGCCACCACGGTCTTCACACCACCATCACCGTTTTACTGTGAACCGATGCGAGGCCTAGAAAAGGAAAATGGACACAATAGGTTCCTAGATCGATAGTTCTGCAGCCACACGGGAGGGAACTGCCTCCACTGCTGACGCGGTAGCCGACCGGACGCGGCGGAAGGAGCACACCAGGCCAACACTAGAATATGAGGGCGACAACAACACAACCACCTGGAGGACGCCCTCCACCACCAGCGGCGGGTGCTGACCGGACGCAGCAGGGACACACCAGGCCGAGCAGCCCGACGAGACCCAGATCGGGTCCGCAAAGTCGGCTGCCACGCTACAGCACGTAGGCCACCGCCGCTACCCTCTTCTTCAGCGCCATCGTTCCGGCCAGGCCGAAATTGGTCCCATTATGCTCCACCACCGCGCAGCAGCAGGAAGGCTCCATCGCCACCACCCAGTCACCGTTGCATCCATCCCCAACTCCAGGAAAAGCTGCTGCATTGCGAGCCGACCGGCCCGCCCAGACCCAGATCTGGGCCGTGCGGACACGAGTGGTAGCTCGTTCGAGCAACGAGCTCTTCGTCGCCAAGCAGCAGCACCGACGCGGGGAGACCATCTGGGGCCGGCTCGCCGCCAACCGCTACTAGCCAAAGAACATTGCCGCCAGCCACCACCACCCGAGACAGGACGCCGCGCGCGGGGAGCGGCTGGGCCGCCGCCGCCGACACCACGCAGGGAAGGCCCGGTGGCACACACCGGCGGCGACGGGGCGGATCTAGGAGGAGGGGGCGCTGGAGAGAGAGGTGGGGAGCCCCCGGCCGTCTCTCTCGGGGAGACGACGCGGGGACGAGGGGGTTCTCAATCAGTGAGCCTCCAATCGCCGCCCAAGTCTATGAGTTTCATAGCTGGAGTTTCGAAATTCATGGCCAACGAGCGCGTCCAACGATCTCTCTAAGGTTTTGTTTACTTTTAATATATTTTAAGGGATTGGAGAAGATTATCCCGGATTCCGAAAAATCCCCACTAGTTTGTTTACTTCTAGTGTATTTTAGGGGATTAGAGAAGATAATCTCTAGATATCCCACCAACCATCTCATTTTTGGTTAAAATAAAAACTCTAGTCCATGCTAGTGTATTGTACGAGAAAAATATTTGTGCTAATTTGTGGGGATTGAGAGTTCACCAAATCTCCTCCCATCCCCACTCCTCCCATCCCTAAAAACGCTTAGAATAAACTAGGCCTAATGACGTGCCATATCTACAAGTGAGCTCTTTTGCGATACGGCTGACCTATATTTTTGGCGGTTCGTTGAATAGTAAGGCCGCGTGCTTGTCCTCAGCCCGAGTACTCAAGAAAGAAAAAAAATACCACATCGATGGCCTGCAACAAAAATGATTAATACCACACCGCTAGCTGAGCATTCTACACACCGGGATAAATACGTACGACTTGTCACGAACACCAGCCGGGCGTGGCGGTGCACGCCTGTAACTCCAGCTTCGGTGGGCGGAGAGTCGGTGTGTTTGAGGTGGGCTCGAGCCCATGGCAAGTTGGATCTGGTCCATGGGAACCACTGCATTCCCGTGGGCCTTCAACGAGCGAGAGCGTGCTTTCTCGTTTCTGTCGGAAATATACTATCAGCAGCGTGGGAAATTTCTCGTCGTCGTGTCCTGTGCTGCGGGTAGCTCCCAGCCGTAAACCTGGTACCCTGTATCGGCCGTTGCCTTGGTCTCGCTCATCTTAACCCCACACGCCCACTCTTTTTTTTTGCATTTTTTTCTCTTGCGGACAGCATACGTTTTAATACCAGCGAGCCAATACACTATTTTTTTCAAAAAGTTCAAATCATCCACATCACTACAAAAGACCCCAAAACTAATAAAAACTACAAATAGGTCCTTTGACCACGTAGCGACGCCAAGGAACAATGGCCACTTTCCTCGCCCCTCTCTCAACCCAGGCAAAACTTGTCGTAGGCGAGCTTGTTGTAGTAGACATATGGAAATCCGTCAATAACCATCGTCAAAGATGTGAACCGTAGATCGAAAGAACTTGACCTACAACCACACGACGAACACGAAAACGGAGAACATCACAGGAGATCCACCAGCCACACCACTCCACACCAATATATGGACTAAGTCTTAGAAAATGCTACTAGTATTTGGACTAATTGTTATTAAATGCTATGTAGAAATGTATAATAGGGATTTTAAGCTTGGCACCCCACCAATTTTATCATATACCTGCCACCGAGTCCACGCGCCTTCACTAGCACAAGACGCACCACCGGAGTAAGGATAGGGCGGGGGTACCTTCTGACAACGGGATGTCGCTGCCGCTTCACCACCCAGACGAAAACACATAATCTAGCTAAAACAGAAAACAGGAACCCTCCCTCCGACGAGAGGCCACGGTCTGCCGTCCATCCAAGACCTGGAAGCCCTGGAAGACCATAGGAGGTGGGGCGGACCGGGGCATCGCTGACGGTAGGGACGGAAAACCTAATCGCGTATTTCTTTTTCGCGTCTCTCATACCGATTCATCGGACGATAATATGGCGATTCAATACCATTTTTACTCTAGTATAACAAAACCGCCATACACAATTAGGAGATAATTATACAATCCAGTGATAAGAAGGTACCGAAAATATAGTGTGTTCCATTGGTTTAATCTGTATAGGTATCTCATTTCTCAGTATAAAAAATTTCTATTACTACTATTGCTATGAAACCATCAGCATTACAACATCAGAATATATGTGTGTATTTTTTAAATGGCATCGCTGGATTGTTTTTGTTTTAAAGAATTACTGGATTGGTTTTTTATGCATGGTCGGACCGGAAATGGACAGGCCGCATCGAAGATGGTCCTAGTGGGCCGGATTTGTTAGCCCAAGTAATTTGTGCTGCTGCTGCTGGTGGTGGTGCTGTTGCTGCTGACACTGCCCTCGTCTTCCCCTTCCCAAATCGGAGACACGCCGGAGCCCGCCTCCTCCTGCACCGCGGCGCCACGGAGTGGGGAACTAGCCCGTGGATACTGTTGACACCCACCACCCCATATCCTCCGCTGCTCACGCTCGTCGCTGCCATTGCCGTTCTCGTCCCTCCTTCATCGCGACATTGGGCGCCCGTTCGCTGCTATCTCCACCCCCGCGCGCAAATCTTCCGGCATTGGGGTTTCGAGGTACGATGCTGTTCTCATCAAGAAATTAGCTACTGAAATCCCACTGCGACCTTCCTCGATTTCTGACAGTGTGTACCCTACAGTCTGCAGGGAGGGGATTTGCGGAGCTCGCTCGATGGGTTCCTCGCCCTCCAAAGCTGGCGGCGAAGATGCCCTAGTCATGTGCAAGGAGCGGCTGCGCCGTATCCGGCGGGCCATCGATTCCAGGGACGCGCTGTCGGCGGCGCACCTCTCGTACACCCACTCCCTCCGCAGCGTGGGGACCGCGCTGCGGCGGTATGCGGAGGCCTCCAACGCCACGCCGGAGTCGTCGCTCTCCATTTCGGAGGCCGGCAGGTCGCCGTCGCACTCCTCCATGGCGTCCCCGTCGCCGTCTCGCGCAGCGGTGGAGAACACCGGCTCCCCGCTGCATCATCATCGGGGAGGCCATCTGGCTTCCCCGTTGCCGAGGGTCCACTGCATGAGAGCCGCTGTAACCGCTCCTTTGACTTTCACGGTCGATCCGTCCACTGCTGAGTTTGTTGGGCAGGAATCCCCCGTCTCCGCCTTTGTGCCACCGCCGCCGCCGTTGCCCTCGGAAGAATTATGTGCCTCATGGGATTTCTTTGATGCTGCTGGTAGTGCCACGTCAAACAATGTGGATGGGCTGACCCTGGACTTCAATAGGCTGAAGGGATTGAGAGAGTCATGGGAGGCCGAGCTGGTTCCACTCAGTGAAGAACCAGCAGACAGATCCGCTAGAATGCATTCAGATTCAGAGATTGCTGATGATAATGCGGTTCAGAAGCAGGAAACCAAAACAGCACAAAGAGGGATCAGTAAAACAAGTGGGGCAGCGGATGCTTCGAACGAAGGAGCTTCTTCTCAGCAGGGTGTGGCAAAGGTAGAGGAAGGCGATGCGAAGAAAGAATCGCGCACAGACACAGAAGATCCTTCCGAGTTCATCACCCATCGAGCAAAAGATTTTGTGTCAAGCATGAAGGAAATTGAAGTCCGCTTTATACGTGCTGCTGAAGCCGGCAATGAGGTTTCAAGAATGCTTGAGACAAAGAAGATCAGACTTGATATATGTGCTAAAATACCAGGTGATAATCATACATGATTTTGTCTTTGTGAGCATCTCTTGGTTATATCAAATTTTGATGAATCTTTTTGTTCCCTTTTATATTCCTTAAAATCCTAGGTTCTCCAGGCAAACCTACTGCCCGATTTGTATCAGCATTTCGAGTGTGCTGCAACCGTCAAATTCTTCTCAACCAGGGTAAGCATGATGTATATGTATTCTGGCATTTTCTCATCACTGCTACAATAATATTTGCCTAAAGAAATATTATTTGTTATGTTTCTGTAGAAACTGCACAGCATGTTTCAAATGTTGTTACTTGGAAACGTTCAGTGTCATCCCTATCATCGTCATCGAAAAGTCCACTCACAACTTCGATGATTCAAGATGATGTGGATGATAGTAGTAATGATTTTGTTGAAGAATTTGCCATGGTGTCTGGAAGCCATTCGTCTACATTGGATAGGCTACATGCATGGGAGAGAAAATTATATGATGAAATCAAGGTACATTTACAGTATTTAAGGATTTTCTTCTGGTATGATTTATCAATCTCAACTCTCAGCTAGCTATCATAAAATCATCATTTGTCTATACAAATGGCTGGTGCTCCGTAGATCTCTAGTGAAAACTTGCGCGTTTTAATCTTGCAGTTCTCAAGACTAGGTTTAGGTGGCAACTGCTGTCTCTTGGAAAAAGGGTTGATAAAAGGAAGCACACATACTACTTCTTTTGTACTTAATCGTAAAATTTCATCTGCTTAATAATTGAACTTCACTTTGTGGAGATTACATGTTGTATGCTAACTATCAAACAATGGAATAAAGGCTGAGAGTTGTGAAATGAAGGCTACCTGTTCAATATGTCTGTTATTGGCATAGTGAGTCATTGAACCTAAATTAATTTGTTTATTTTTATTTAGGCAAGTGAAAATGTCAGAAAGACTTACGACGAGAAGTGTAACCTTCTCCGGCACCAATTTGCACGAGGTCTAAATGCAGAACTGATTGATAAGACTCGGGCTGTTGTGAAGGATCTGCATTCCAGGGTGTCTGTTGCAATCCAGGCTGTTGATGCAATCTCAAAAAGAATTGAGAAAATAAGGGATAGAGAACTGGAGCCACAACTTGTCGAGCTCATTCAAGGGTATTACCTAAATAATATCCCTTTTTTAGAGATTTAGTACGTACTCCCTTCATATCACAAATACATGTTGTTTTAAACATGCCTTAAGTCAAACTCTTAAAACTTTGGCTACGAGTATCATTTTAATTATCAAGATCAGAAATTTGAATATCGTATATACAGATTTGTCTCCAAAAGTTTTCTAAAAGATTACTATTTTTGTTTTCTGTCCATATAATAGAAATTAGTGGTCAAAGTTGCATCTTGATGACTGTGTCAGTGTCCAAAACGACATCTGTTTGTGATACGGAGGGAGTAGCAAACATCTTTGTTTTCTCACATTGATATTTTCTTACATTGTTTTTAGCAGATTTGTTGAGTGTAGTTCCCTTGTTGCTGCTTAATATTACTTTTCTAGTGTAAGTTATGCATTTATTTTTGGCCGTACAGTACTGAAAATCAGGAGAACATCATCATTGTTTTGAGGCAATTACATCATTCATTAGTTATTCTCTTAAGAACCTCTGCTTTGGTGAGCAATCTGATGTCTGACATTTTAACTTTATCTGGGTTAATCAAAATGTGTTATTGACAGGTTGATTTGCAATACTTTGATTTACATTTCTTATCCACATTAACATTGAACATTGAAATGTCCGTACCTACCATTTGCAGATTAATCAGGATGTGGAAAGCAATGCTGGAATGCCACCACAAACAGTTCATTACAATCTCACTGGCGTACCATGTCAAAAGTTCAACCTCGGTGCAGCAAGGAGAGCATCACCGCCAGGCGGCAATGCATCTCTTGGACGAGATGGATTGCTTTTCGTCCACCTTCAAAATGTGGGTCACTGCTCAGAAGTCATATGTGGAGGCCCTCAATGCATGGCTCCAGAAGTGCATCCTGCAGCCACCCCAGGACCGACGCAGGCGGAAGCGGAAGGTCTCATTTCCTCCTCGCCAGGCACTCTCCCCACCGATATTCATCCTCTGCAGTGACTGGCTTGTCATGATGGAGTCTCTCCCCACCGATGAGCTATGCAAGTCCATTAAAGACGTAACGCAGCTCTTGCGGGACTCCTTCGAGCATCAGACTGATCAAACTAAAAAGAGAAGCGAGCCGCATTCCAGGAGTGAGTCTCAGGAACGGGGATGCTGGAAAACAACGAGCAGGAAGCAAGCGGAGGGGTAGCGGTGGTGGAAGGGTTACAGTCAAAACTGACTACGGTCCTTGATCGACTGACGAAGTTCTCTGAGGCTTCACTGAAGCGCCATGAGGAGCTCAAGCAGAATTATGAGATAGCTCATGATGCGTACAAGACAGTCATGCCAATTGCTCCTCCTGTTTAGCCGGATATTAAATCTGCCCCTGTAATTTCCACCCTATTGTCATCTAGTTGAAGAACTGAGATTATTTTTGGTTGACAGTTGATCACTGATTAGATTATAATGCTATGTTTAGCAAGTATTAATGCTGTCAATTATGCTCTTGTGTTGGCCTAATTTTAGCTTTATCATCTCTGGTACTTGCCAAAGCATATAAAAACCTTGACGCATTGGACAGATCAGGTAGTCTATAGGATGCATCTAGTCTGTCAACAGCAATATATGTTGAAGTCATAATGATGGCTCTGGTCCTTTTAACTGACTCTACTGTTTGCATTCATCGTCGCAAGGTTTGTGTTGTGCCAAGTAATTGTCATGACTGAAGCTCATATGATCAGGTGTGCCACCTATGGTGCTCGAGACAAATTGAAGAACCCAAGGCACCCAATGGCCAAGGCGGCTACCAATATCTGATGTTGTATTAGACATCTAGAGAGCAGGTACCAGCCATAGAGTTCTAAAGCCCCGGATATTGGTACGGCGGCCGTGGTCTGTGAGCGGCTTACCTGGTGCAGCTTGGGCTGTGGGTGGCCGAGTCGTGCGGCGTCGTGGCCCGGGTGTGGGCGGTGGCATGTCGGGGCGGCGGCCCCGGAAGGTGGTGCAGGTGGTTTGCGCAGGGCGTGACGGAGGGTTGGATGTCGGGGCAGCGGCTCCGAGTTTTTTCTGCTTCATCGAGGGCGTTCCTCCTTGGTTCGTGTGGGCGACAAGGCTGCTCTCGGTGCTGTTCGTCGTCGGGGCTCCCCGGTGGTGGCCGCTTTCATCTTCGACGGAGTGTCCCGTGCCTGCTCCTCCCATAGCAGTTGCGGTTTCTCCTCTCCGGCAAGGGTGGATTGCTGGCCGGCTGGCCGTAGCGTGGGTGTTGTGTGGGCTTTGCCCCGTGGCGTTCTTTGTTGCTGTTGTTGGTGTCTGTTGTTTGGTTTTCGCCCGGTTTCTTCCACTAATAAACCGGGCACCTTCTGCTTAATTAATATAAGGGGCAAAGCTTTTGCCTCTCGTTTAAAAAAAAATATATGTTTTTTCTTCCGTGACAATTTCTAGCTGTCTGCTCATAACAATTTTCCTTGGTGTGACCATCTCCTAACTTTTGACGTTAGATTTTGTTTAGACTGCAAGCAGTATGAAATTTGAATCTAAAAGTTCTACTGCTGATGTAGAGTTTTCTCGGCCCATCATTTGGTGCATTAGGATTTCACAGCTTGGCTACCACATTATTTTCTTCACACCAACAGACTTTACTGTGCAGCAACAATTTGTTCTCTGCATTTAACGAGAAAGAAAAATGCAAAAAAGAGTCGGCAGTGTCTGGGGCTAAGAGACGAGCGAACCTAGGGCAGGAGCCGAGTGGCCAACAGAGGTACTTGTGTTACGGCCGGGAGTGTTATAAACCCGCAGGCACCATTGCCCTCCAAAGCCAGACAGGGCCCCAAAGCCCGAAGCACGCGGATGCTAAATTTCGCCAGAACGTTTTGATCCCACTATTTTTGTCCCAGGCTCAAGCTCAGCCCAGCCCAAACATGCCGACCCTAGCCCTCCGAGGCTGGATTCATAGGCGTGAACCACTGCGCCCGGCCGATGAGCTGGATTTAGGCACGTATATATGCCGGTTAGTGCGCTGCTCAGCTACCGGTATGGTACTATTGATCTTCTCTAACAGTGCCGAAGCGGAGTATTTTCGGAACACCAGTCCATTCACCCCAAGAACAGGTGTGTGCGGCCTTCCCAAGGCCCATCACATCCCCGACGAGCGCACATATAGCATACAAACTCCGGTTGTAAATCTACAAGACAAGACATGATGGTCAAGCGCTAAATCGAGCTTACTCTTTCAACAATTCAAGGATGACTATCTCATCGTCGATATTCATAGCCTATGAATCAAATGATGAACCAATCAAACAACCAAACACCGTTTCTAATTAAACAAACCAAAAATCTATAAGGAACAGACCTTGACAAATCTCGATGGAACACCTTGTGTGCGAGGTGGGCGCAAAGTGGTCTCGGCTGGAGCGGTGTGCCTGGCAAGTCGACAAGAGACAACGGTTGAAGAAGAACCTCTGGACATGAGACACAACCAAACAGAAGAGTGGGGGAGGTCAAACGGCCTAGGGAAGCACCAGTGGCAGTTGAAGGCCGGATCAAGCAGCAGATGCTTCCGAATGACGGCGAGAGTGGTAGCCAAAGTGGGGGAGGGCTACATGTCGTTGATAGGTATCTGCCGGACTACTGGCATCGAAACGCGTCGGCAACGGTGTTTCGGTGGTGGTGAGACTGAAAGAAAGCACGTGACCCACAAAGTGGGCGGTGGAGAATACTTGGATCGATACCTGTGTGTCGATAATCCAACGTTGTGACGTTTGTCTGGCTGTGTCTAGCACTCCCACGCCGCTCTATATGAACTGAACCGACGTGGCAATGTCGGACAATTTATTAGACCGCCGGCAACTTCACCGCTATTGTGGCCGCGGCTGGGCTTGTATCGGTAACCCAATAGCTCTATTGTTGGGTTATTGCGAGGATCACTAGAGATGCTATAGCGAGGATCACTAGAGATGCTATAACAAACTGTCAAGCCAGAGAAATAATGGAGCCTTGGACCACAGAGCCAAAACATTTGTGTGCCTCGATATTCACGAGAAAGTGACTTTCTCGTTTGATCCAAATTCATATGCATATATAGAGTAGCAGCATGTGAGCTGCTGGATAGCAGTAGCAGTGTAGCACCACCACTGCCACCTCAAACTTTGTAAACAAGTTGCTGTCGTCGCTGCCATATAGAGATGGAATCCTATGATGCCCAAGTATTGGAATCCTATGCATTTTCAGATCTGGGCAAGCTGAAAAGCTATTTTTTTTCTTTTCGAAAGGAACAAGCTGCAAGCTGTGGAGTGCCCGGCGTCCATTCATTTGCTCTGGCGCGTTTGTCTCCGAGCCCGATGACATGCGCTAGCTCCCAACAACACACACCGTGACTCGCTCTCTTCTCTCTTCTGCTTGACCATATATACACCACAGCGGCACAGCCCTCCATTCACCTGCACACCAAACCCATTCGACAATGGAGTTCCTCCTTACATAGAGTGACAACCACAGTCAGCTCCAATCTATACATGTTTTGGTAGTTGTTTTGTGCTAGCACCCATTAGATAACACAGTTTTCTTCTGCTACCTGATTTCTATGTTAGTTGGTGGAGGAAAGATGAATCTGGTGGTGTTGCCAAATGGGTTCATCAGCCATATATGTTTCCGTTTGGTGATAGCTTTGTGCTAGCACCCATGAAGCAACACCGATTTCGGTATCCACTGATTCAGTTGTGTTCCGCAAACTGATTATGCCGGTGTTGCTACATGGGTACTTGGACAAAACTATTTACCATGTGTTGCTGGCTTCATAAACCATGACATGACAAGGAATCCGGATCTGGAATCCTGTGTGTTTCTTGAACTGAATCTCATTCTGTTCTTGAGCGCGGAATATGGTGGTAACGGGTGAGCAGTTTGGATTGTGTTATGCTAGATTTATAATTTTACCCTTGACAGTGCATTCCTCGTGGTTTGCTTTAATTTTTTTTGGGTATATTTACATACTTCGGTTCACGTGTTTTTCATATCCGCAGAAATGTGAAGATCCATCCGTGAACCAATCCATGGTTGGATGGCTAGAAGAGTGGTTTTACCCTCAGACTACCAGAGTTCAAATCACAGGTTTAACATGTGTGTCACCTAAAGATGGAATATTTTTTTCAATGGATGGCGACGTTACCCTCGATAGCGAGACGTGTTGTGACTTCGTCAACCTGAAGACCCGATCGGTCGGCTCAGTATTTCAGAGGTGCTCATAGGGTGTGCGTGCGAGCGTTTATAGAGGTGAGTATATGCGCATATATTCGAGGGTTTGTGTCTATACTGTGTGTCGCAAAAAAAATTAAGATCAATCCATTTATGGTTGACGACTTTAGGGAGTTTCATTAAATTTACATATTGTTATATATTTGACCGCCTCGTCGATTTTGAGGGTGAAAATCAAACTAAGCCAAAGCCGGTCGAGTCTCATCGATTTTGAGGGTGAAAATCAAACTAAGCCAAAGCCGGTCACTCGACCGCCTCGTCGATTTTGAGGGTGAAAGTCAAACTAAGACAAATTGGTCACTTGACCGTTTCATAGACAAGCACACATAACTGCCTTCGGGAGTGGATCAAAATTTTATTGACTGCTGCAAAAGATTCAAAGCTTTGAGATTATACTCAACTGCAAGCAATTAGGCACAATCTCGGGGGCTACTACCATCGGGAGTGCTATCGCGCACCCGATAAAAATTACGATCAAAGACATTAAGTCGTCCAGAACAAGCAGTCGAAGCTTACTCGACTTAGATCGAAGCTTGCTCGACCTGGCTGCTTAGCCTTATGCAAATATCGATCACAAATCCCCGAGATTGCGTCCGCCGCAAATATACCTCGGACGTTGCACACACAGTGCAAAGGTAAGACCCGCCGATCCATCGAGCTGGGTCGGGGCCCGCTCCTAACAGCGTTTGCCCTGCAACTTTCCGTGTCAACAGACATGAAGAAAATCCTGACGGACGCGTTAGGTACCCGCAAAGTGCTGCAGGTCGGCTCAGTAAGACCTCCGCGGTCTGAGTCGATCCTGACCAGCTTGTTCCGGTTTCGAGTCCGGCGACTCGAGCTTGATGTAGGCTAGTAAGGTTTTGTCCTGAAGTGCAGTTAACTGGCCCCGATCCGTCGAGTGTACTAGGCCTACTACGCCATTATCCCTAGGCATAATAAATAAAGCATCAGTCGTCGAATTACCGACTCAGCAAGCACAATCGAGACAATCTCGACTCAAAAAATACATAGCAAAATGAGCAAAGAATCAGACGGTGACATACACCTGCAAATGAGTCTCTGCCCGATTCTTCGAATCGACCAGACACTCGGGGGCTACTCCCATCGGGAGCGCCGCCGCGAATTACCGAGTCAAAAGCATCAGACAACACAGCAATGGAACGAAAACTGAGCCCAAGTTGAGCACCTCCTTGGGCAGCGCAAATTTCATCGACTAACTTCCATCGGGAGCGCACTCGCCATCGGCTCGAGTGACGCACGGATTTCTCAAAGTCGGGTTCTCTATAACCCGCACCGGATTTCTCAAAGTCGAGTTCTCTATAGCCCGCACCGGATTTCTCAAAGTCGGGTTCTCTATAGCCCGCACGGATTTCTCAAAGTCGGGTTCTCTATAGCCCTCACGGATTTCTCAAAGAATAATTCAACTCACAAAGCATGGATAATACAGTCATCACATGGTCATCAACGCACCCGACGCATCAATTACGCCTACTCGACATACTGTTATGAGTCTCTGCCCGATATTTCGAATCGACCGGACACTCGGGGGCTACTGACGGGGATGTACCCTTCGGGTGGTATACCTGGTGCGGCCCAAACGGACAAACCTGGAAGCCCAAGAAGCTATAACTTGTAGTCCAAGACAACAACTCTTGTAAACCCTACCTGACTCGCTTTATAAAGCCAGGCAGGGGCAACCCCATGGGGCCAGATAGATACGAGACTAGATCCACAACCCGCATAGACATTGAGACATCACGTCTCACCACCACAATCGCCATTACGGCCACCATGTAACCTCATATATCATCATAATCAGACAAGCAGGAATAGGTATTTACCTCACAATGAGGGGCCGAACCTGGGTAAATCCTCGCTTGTCAGCCGTCCGATACTACCAGCACGCTATCTTCTCTCTCTATACGAAACCCTAGGTATCTCACCATGGGATTTGCCGTGGTAACCTCACGTCATTCTATGTTTGTTCTATCAGTATGCTGGATGTATGGAGTTGCATGGAGTTCGTGGCATATTTTACTAAGCTATCTTTTGTTTTTTATTATTTGTCACAAAACTGGTTACCGTTTTCTGAAATCATGTCCTCTGCCTTTCAAAAAGGAAAATCACAGCTTAATAATATTACACGTTCCCTAAAGCATTTGATCTTAAAAGACGACATTCTTCTCCCTTTTAAAGAAAGTCATTATTTGGTTCTACACTTCTACCGTACACCAGTGAAGTTTGTCTATTAGCTATATATAAAGAAAATACTTTTCGTCCGATGTAACTGGAAATTTACAATGAATACCTAGCCACTAAAACCTGGCGCCGCCACTGCCCCCAAGGTCCTGGAATGGCTTAAGCTGTGACACACATGGGCAAAGCAAGCCCACTATGATATTCTACTCCACACAATGCGTACACCAGTGACACCCAAAAAGCTTCCTATCACAAAGTTAAGCATTATTTTTGTTAGCTTGGTCTCCAGGAAGATGTGGAACTATTTATCTCTCAGTGTCCTGTGTGGCAGAGGTCTAAACATGATCAGTGTCACTATCATGGCTTGCTAGCTAGATCCCCTCCCAGTTATATACATGGCTTTGACTCCCATCTTCATGGACTTAGTTGAAAGTTTACCAAAATCCTGGGGTAAGGATGTCATCTTGGTAGAAGTAGATAAATTTACAAAGCGGAATTGTTGTGCCAGTTTGTATCCGCCGTTCATCCGACATGTTCCTTTGGCCGTGAGATTGATAGCAACCATAAGGCCGATGGATTGATTTGAACGTCGGACAGTTATCAAATAGAATAACGTCGGTCGCTGTAGCAGCTTTCTTTACAAAGCATGCTCATTTCATCCAAGAATAATTTCTGGTTCTAGACGTGTTCGACTTGATGAACGTTGTGGGGGAGCAGATCATACGGCCAAGTCAAGTTTGTTGGCGAGATTTGAAGTACACAAAAATAGAAAAATGAAAAAAATGGGCTAGTTTTGACAGAAAAAAAAACAGCGAAACTTATACTAGACCAAAAAAATCAAAGACTTTTTTTTAACAAAAATACAGCCCTGGCCGCTCCATCGTGGCGGTTGATTGTGCAAATTCAGACTAATCTGATGCTTTTTACACTGTAATACAAGTTTAAGGGCACACCACCCCATTTTGCAAGTTTATGGTGTGGGTATTTTTATATCCAGAGCAAGTTTAATATGGGAGGCAAAAGTGCAAAAGAAGAGCCGACATACATTGGGGGCTTTTGTTGGAGTGAGAGATTCTAGGGACAATGTACACAATGCGACTGGGCAACGGCTGGGAGCGTAAACCCCACAAGCCCGTCCAGCCTGTTTGGCCGGAAACCATCAGCGACGGAGATCAATCCATCATTCATTCGTGGGTGAATATAACAGCCGCTTCTCCCAAAGCAAAGCAAAGCAACACCCCCAACGTGGTAGGCCAACCCTTCGCCCTCCATGGCTGGAGTCACAGGCTCGCACCGCCGCGCCCGGCGGCCGGTCTCACCGGCGGTGCGTATATAAGCCGGCATGCACGGTGCTCGACTAGCGAATAGCGATGTGGTACTAGTATTAATTAACGGGATACTGAGCATTTTTGGAATTTATTATCGGATCACAGCAGTGCCACGAGTAACAAGGCCCATCACATCGCGCCCAAGAGCCCACTCATACGCCTCGCAGTCGCTCGATCGTACACCGCCGGCGGCGTGAACCCTAGATGGTGCCGGAGGACGGCGCGCGAGCGGCGGCGGAGGAGGGAGCGCGACCGATCCTGCCGATGGATCCGCCCGCCGCCGCGGAGGGATCCCCGGTGGACGCGTTCCGGCGACAGGTCGACGACCTCGCCTCCAAGACCGACGTGGTAAGTAACGTAACGCCCCTCTCCATACAAAGTTTATGGTTGCCGCTCGAAATCCGTGTTGATCCATTTTTTTCTATGTTCATCTTTCTTCCAGATCACAGGACGTCAACCTGATGACTATTACAAGGTAATAATACTGCCAGTCGATTTTGTCTTGGAGGCTAGAGTTCTTTTCCTATGAAAGGTATTTTAGCTGCAGGGGATATACGTTTGTAGCTTGGCAGGAATTTGATGATACTGCTATGTTTTGTGTTACCTGATGCTGGCAAGCAGTCGGGATCTAATAAAGAAAAAAACTGACTTTGATCACACATCACCTTACTCGCGAGTAGCTAGAGGGTTTATGCTTTTCTATCTCCATTCTGCTTTTTGCTTTCTGTTGACATGCTGTTGGACCTTATCAGAAGATTTTTAATGTCAAAGGGCAAAACATAATCCTGTATATGCTTTGAACTTCAAATACAATACTGTAAATCATCCTTTAGCTTTGTATGGAAAAACATGGCTTAGTAAACAGTAAGTTAGTTGCTTATCTTCTTAGCTGTTAAGTGGTTTTGTCACTATTTTGCCTTCCTCCACGTGCCTAAAATTGAAAGCCATTGCTGCGACCCTTTTTGTATTCCCTTGTTTGTGTAGTCAGTATCTTCTTTCTTATCTTCCAGCTGAATGGGATTAATAAGCAGCTGGAGGACCTCCGGAAAATGGTGGTTCAGAGATGCAGGTTCGTCTTTGAGATGTTCATCTCGTGCCCATCAATTTGACTGCTTGCTATAACTTTGTAGGGGTACTGAGCCTAAAACGGTGATACCGTTGCTAAAATCTTGATATTGTAGGAAAATGACCACAGACGAGAAGAAGAAACTCGCTGCAGGTATTTGCGTTTTGTCTCATGAAGATCTTGGCAAGGCACTTGACTTGATCGCACAAGACGATCCTAGCTTCGAACCCAGAGCAGAAGTAGTGGACCTTGACATGGATGCTCAGGTAAACTTTCTTTATTCTAACACTAACAGTCTAACACTGCTCCACGTGACACTGCTTAGCATGTTGACCATGTTTCCTGTGTGGGTGGCTGGGTGCAGAGCGAGTCAACCCTTTGGAGGCTGAAGTTATTTGTTAGGGAAGCATTGGAAAGGGCCAAGGCCGATGAAAACGCGAGGAGGAAGCGAGATATCTACAATGCTCTAGCCAAAACTGCCTCGAAACGTATCAAGAAATAACCTCAGTAGCTGCGCCTTTGTCATGGTCAGGATGTTTCTGTTGAAATAGGCTCTTGTGGAACAATATAAAGATGCATATGCACTGTGAACAACATCATAATTCATAAGAAATCTTGAACACTTATATTTCTCAACTTGAGATGTGAACGATTTTATGTCCTGAGACTTGGTGCCCATTTCTGCTTGCTTGGGGAACCATTATTTTTTTTTTGCGAGGGAAATTACAGTTACATCCAGCCAAGATTCTTACAGAAAAGCCCGGAAAACAAAGAAAATTACAACTAGGTCCCTCCGAGCTCTGGCTTCGTCTTCGTTGAGCACGACGCTGCGCCGGCGAATCTCACCGCACCACCTCCGAAAGCATGGACTGGGAGGCTCCCCATCGCGGAGAAGAAGTCGACGCTCCTCGGTGCGAAAGCACCTCCACCCTGCACAACAACCGACGGCACCACCTTGGCCAACCGCAACTGCAACCTCCAGGTCATCAAACGCCAGATCCGCCATCTCACGGCCTCCGGCGAAGGGGAAGCCCTGACGAGCACTCCGCAGAGCCGCGATCCAGGGCGCGACGGTAGATCCGCGGCGAAGCTCCACCGGAGCCGCACCGTCGGAGGGGAAGACCACCGCCAGCAAAAGCTTCTCCAGCACCACCGCTTCCACCACACCAGCGCCGGCAAGCACACACCCACGCACACCTAATCTACAAACGCACCTGGATCCGAGGATCCCCCGCCCTTCCGCCGCCGAAGCGGCCGCCGGAGGGCGAGGAATCCGACGACTCGCCGGTGGAGAGCTGATGCGCACGGGTCGCCCAAGAAATCGCCCCTCTCAGTACTGTAGATGGGGAGAGGGTGTCGGTCCAACTCGGGGAATACTTTAACTCATCAGTTTGCTTGATGAATAAATTATCCTTGGCACATTATAATTCATCAGTTCTGCTGCACGAAACAATGGAAATATCGATCATGAGCATGTTGGCCATTCTTGTTAAGGATATAAGAAACATCACAGGAATATGGTCAACTACCATTAGTGTCACTGGCAGACCGAGGACCAGGCCTTTGTTTTCTCTGTACTTAGCGGATCTCACTCCTGTAAAATGCACAGTTCACCATTGTCCATAACGCCCAGGTGAGCACACATCGTGCTTAAATATAATGAAGCATCAGAAGCACTCCATACTATACCATATATTGGAGCACCCTGCGCCATCTTGGTAGCTCAAGGAGAGTGACATGCCCGCTTCGGGGTCACACCACGTGATGAGTTTCTCTCGAAACAGGATTTCTTCTAGACACCTAGATGCATTGAAAGAGCCAGAAAGGAGTTGAATCTTCATCTTCTCCAGGTATATAATTGATGTTGCTAGTGTTGAGCACCGTCTGTTGTTCTCGGATCATTTCCTCTTAGGGACACATACTTTTTTGGTTCCAAGTTTGTGGTTGTAAGAGGCGTTATCGAAGTTTCTGACAATGAGCATTGCACTCAAGACTGTTGATGAGGGATTTTTCTATCCATTTACACCTTTTGGGTCCCTCGGCTTAAGTCATGGGAGCAATGTGTACCACATCAACTCTTCCGCTGTTGTCCTTGCTTAATTTTTTGAAACGGTCACCGGGGGGGAAAGGCTCCCCACCTGAATATTATTGCCACTTATAGAACTTTTACAGAATCACGCCAGGCGTGAGGAGATGAAGTCACGCCACAGACCGGCGTGCTCCTTGTGAACCTGTGCCTTGCACCGGTTAGTCCAGAGAGTGAGGTCGCTTAAGATGTTGCTTACAGTTACACAAACATGTTGATTAATGCCTCTAAAAACCTGGGTGTTCCTAGCGTCCCAGATTTTCCACAGAATTATGAGCGCGATCGAGGGCCAAACGTGTCGAGGGAGGCCTGAGGGTAGCGGGGAGTCCCACATTGTCGAGGGGGTGGCGATGGAGGGAGTCAAACCGAGCTTGCTCCAAATATCACGGGCGTGTCTGCAGTGGAAGAAGAGATGGTCTCGGTCCTCGGTAGGAAGAAGGCAGCGCGGGCAGTCACTGGAGGTGACAATGGTCTTCTTGAGGAGGTTTTTTCTTGTGTTAAGCCTGTCGAAGTAGAATAGCCATCCAAAGATCTGGACCTTCTGTGGCACGAAGGCGTGCCAGATTAGGTCTAGCTTCTCGTCCTTTAGCTGGGTGGAGAGAGCTGCGTAGGCGTTCCTTGTTGAGAACTTGGAACCGTCCAGCATCGTGCGAGCATCTGGCTGGTCTGTGATGGTTACCTGCAACAACAAAGAGTTCAGCGACACCAGCTCTGAAGCTGCTGCCAAGGTGAGTCTGTTACGCAGGTTAGTTTCAATTCCTTCCTGGAGCACCGTGTGAACAAGATCAAACTGTTTTAGGTGGTGTGAGTAGATGGCAGGGAAAGCTGTGGCTAGGGGTTCGGGAAGAATCCACCTATCTAGCCAGAAGTAGGTGCTTCTCCCATTTCTAACAGAACACTGGGTGATGAGGCGTAGCGTGTGTAGGCTAGTTCTAACTATTTTGGTGAGGAAGAAGGAGGCTGAGGCGCGGTGGAGTGGTAGAGGTGAGTGGTGTTGTATCCAATTTTTCCAAGGGAGATCACCTGAG
Organism: Poa pratensis; assembly: GCA_947311845.1. Classification (NCBI taxonomy): domain Eukaryota; kingdom Viridiplantae; phylum Streptophyta; class Magnoliopsida; order Poales; family Poaceae; genus Poa; species Poa pratensis. Next base: position 27,626,080 of record CAMZMU010000044.1, read on the forward strand.
TGCAAAAATTTGTACGCGAATTTCAGAAGTAGACACTGGTTCTGAATCTCTAAATCTTTAACGCCTAGACCACCTGCAATCTTGGGGGTGCAGACTTTGTCCCAAGCAATTAGGCACTGAGCACCGGAGCACGTGTCATCTGCTGCCCAGAAGAAGGCTCTACGTTTTTTATTGTATTGTTCAATGTCTTGTGATGAGAGGAGGAAGCAGGACATGATATAGGTCGGGAGTGAGTCGAGGACATGAGAGAGAAGGGCTAGCCTGCCACCTTTGTTAAGAAGGTGGGAACGCCAGATAGATATAAGTTGCTCTTGGATAGGGCAGGTAGGAGCGCTGATTGTGGTAGCTTGTGTGGGGAGAGAGGGAGGCCTAGGTACGTTTGTGGAAAGGAGGAGATGGACGTGCCAAGAATGGCAGCAATTTGGGCTGATTCTTCTGCGGAGACGTTCATTAGAATGAAGGTCGATTTATGGTAGTTGATCGATAAGCCTGTGGCTGCGGAGAAGTCGTCTAGGAGCGTACGTAGTTTGGTAGCGGCCTGGGGAGAGGCTTTGATGAGAATGAGAGTGTCGTCCGCATATTGTAGCACAGCGGGGGGTAGTGTTGAGATGATCGGGTGTTCGAGTTCGCCCATGTTGGAGGCTCGAATGATGAGCTGCGGTAGTAGGTCGGCGATTGTGTTGAAGAGATAGGGGAGAGTGGGTTACCTTGGCGCAGGCCATTTTTACAGTTAATCCAGGGGCCTGGTACTCCATTTAGGAGGATGGCCGTTTTGCCGGTCTGCAGGATGTCGCGTAGCCAAGCGCACCAAGCGGGAGGGAACCCTCTGTGCTCTAGGACTTTGAGGAGGGAGTCCCAAGAGACAGAGTCGAACGCTTTCCTGAAGTCTAGTTTAATGACGATTGTTGGGGCAAGTCTTTTGTGGCAGCAGTGTAGCAAGTCGGCCGCGTAGACAAAGTTTTCAGAGATACAGCGACCGGCGAGGAAACCTGTCTGATCTTGGTTAACGAGCAGGGGAACAAGGGGTTTTAGTCTATTGGTTAGTACTTTGGAGATTATTTTGATGGTGCAGTTTTGGAGTGTGATAGGTCTAAACGCATCTGGAGTACGGGCTGATTCCTTTTTTGGCAGGAGAACAATGTGAGCCCTATTGATGCTGTCCGTGTCTGTTTTTTGAAGGTAGAAATTGTCCATGAGTGTTCTAATTTTGTATTTTGTGATGTTCCAGAATTTTCGGTAGAAACCAGGTCCGAAACCATCAGGGCCTGGGCTGGCTGAGCGGTTCATGCCATGGATCACATCGAAGATTTCTTGGTCCGTGAAGGGTGAGTCGAGGTGTCGTAGAGCCGGGATGGGGCTGGAGTAAAGGTCGCTGAGAGAGAAAGCCCAAGAGGTAGTGGGGTGGTACCTAGGAGGTCTGTGTAGAAGGCTGTTAGGATTTGCGATTTTTGTTCATGGGAGGTGAACTCTGATCCGTTGTATTCGAGAAGGGAAATTTTATTGTGCCTCATTCTGTTAGAGGCGGAGGCGCGGAAGTATTTTGTGTTTTCGTCAGCTTCGATGGCAGCTCTAATTTTTCCTCTTTGTTTCCAGTAGGCTACTTTTTGTTGCACAACTCGGTGGAGAACAGAGATGACCGTGGAGCGAAGTAACCTCTCCGGAGCCGAGAGGAAACGGATTTCTTCAATCTGGTCTAAGATGTTTATTACGGTTCGGCAATTGTCCTCTCTAGTGTTAATTGGGGCGATCGTTTTTCTCCATTTTTTCAGGGTAGATCGGGTTTTTTTTGTGGCGCGAACGCGCGAGGTGGCTCCATTCGAAAGTTGTTGGGCCGAGTTCCAGGCCAAGGCGACCTGGGCCTCGCAGGCGGGTATCGCCGCCCAAGCATTTTCGAATCTGAAAATGGCGGGTCGAGGGACCGAGGTTTGGATCGAAATGATTAAAGGGGCCTTGAATTTATCTAAACTAGTGAGTTTCGTTTCCTGAATAAAAGCCGCGTTTGGATTAATGGAGAGAAGTTCAGAGAGAATGTCAGCGCATTTTGGGTTTTGTCCGAGGCCTCTAAGGTTCCAGGAGCAGCAAGTGTAGATGTAGTCATGCATATATTACTAAAGGTTCACCGATCTTACAATGCATGATTAAGAGGACGATACAACTAGTTATTGCTCTGATCAACGTAAAGGAGTGGTACAAGGGGCAGATGATCAGAGTGTAGGTAGCTAAACGAGCACAGGCGCTCGTGATTGCAGTAAACAGGTAGGCTGCAGCAGGCAGCGGCGATGCAGTAGTGGTGTCGATCATGGGCCACCATTGCCCACCTCAGCGTTGAGGATTGCCGCTGCCTCGTCGTCGTCAGCGCCGCAAGCGAGGGCGATGTTGGCGAGTGAGGCTGCGGTGGCGGTGGCGAGGCCAGGCTGGTCGAGGATCTTGGAGTCGGTGATCGCTTTGGCAAGGGCGTCAGAGGCTTTGGAGGTGTCGAAGTCGCTAGCTTTCTTCATGATCGCCTTCTGCGTCATGTTGAGGTGCTCCGCTTTCTGCTTGGCCGCGAGCCGCTTGCTCGTGCGAACCTTGGCCGTGAGGTCGTGTTCCCTTTTCTTGTGGACACGGCGCTTGTGGACCTCGTTCTCGTGGGCTTGGTCATCGGGCAGGACTGGGAGCAGCGACAAGCTAGGGTCAGGATCGATATGGTTTGGAGACATGAGATCAAAAAGGGATTGAGATAGGTCAGGCGAGTCAGTATCGGCGTCAGCGCGAGCAGCGGAGAAGCAGAAGTTGTCGGCGTGGGTGCCGTCATGGATGTGGGTACCCTGCAGCGCCGGCGAGAGTTGGGTGTCGACGACGTCCTCCAGCGTGGGCTGCGGCTTCGGTGAGAAGTGCTGGTGAACGATGTCCTCAAGCGTGCCTGTGCTGACGTAGCCGTCCCCGCTGGCGTGCGCGTCCTGGGCGGCTGGCGACGTCAGCTCATCAAAGAGCAGGGTCGTGCCGTCAGGCTGAGGTCGAGGCTGGCGAGCACGGCGACGTGAGGAGCTGTGGACGTGCGTGGGTGGCGGGACCAGGTGAGGATCCTGGTGCTCCCAAATCTCGGCCGCTAGCTCGTCGTCGATCGCCCACGCCTGAACGATGCGGAGCCGGGCGTGTGCGAGCTCGACCCCCGGCAGGCGTATGACACACGCTGGGGGGAACGGCACCGTGGACTCCACACGGACGAAGGCGCGCATGGCGGTGAAGTCGCCCGTGCCGATGCAGCAGCGGTCGATGCAGCAGAGCTTGCCGAGGTGACCGAAGACGTAGAGAGCTCCAGCGTAATGCCAGAGCTCGTACGGGTACCCAGTGGCCTCGACTTCGACGAGCGTGTCGTAGGTCGTGGTGCACCTATTGTCCGCGAACTCCGGCTTGCCCTGGGTGACGGTTACTCCGTCGTGGACGGCGGGGAAGTTCTGCACGGCTTCTTCGCGTTCCTCGCCCGACCGGAAGATGATCAGAGCCGTCGCGCGCGTTGTGGCGCCGAAGCTAAAGGGAGGGTTTGCCGCGTGGACCTCCATCGCGCGGCGGATGAGCTCGTGGGGGTTGGGCAGCACCGTGTCGAGGAAGACGTAGGCGAAAGGCGTGGCGTCGTAGACGAGGGACTCGGGCACGTAGATGTCGGGGTGGTTGTGGCCCCCGAGCCCCGGCGAGGAGGCCGAGGAGGGGGGCGGCGGGGCGAACACCGGAGGCGGCGTGTTCGTGGAGCCGGAATCCGTGGCCCTTGATCGCGGGCGGGGGAGGGAGAAGCCGGCGGTGTCGAAGGAGGGGGGCGCGGCCTCCCGTTGGGAGGTTGGCGCCGAGTCATTGTCGGATTGGGCAGCGAGGGCAGCGAGCGCCCGAGCGGCCGCGTGCGCTGAGGACTCGGCACCGCCTCCGCCGCCGATCGACGGCAGGTCGAGGTCGAAGCAGTGGGAGCCGAACCAGATGGTGCCGGGCGAGGCGGAGGTGGCAAGGGCCAGAGTTGGGTCAGACGCCATTGGCGCGTTGAGGTGGTGCATGGCTTGGTGGGCAGCGAGGGTTAGGGCGGCTCTACACTCGAAGCTATGGTGGCCCGATGCTAAGCACCGGGCACACTTCACTGGTTCTCTGCAGCTCTCCACCTTGTGATCACGGGCGAGGCAACGAAAGCAACGCTGCAAGGATGGTGAGATGGAGAAGACCGGGTGCTTGCAGTTCTTAAAAGGACGAGGGCGAGCTGGGTTAGGGGACGCGTGGCGATGGAAAACCGTCGTGGCGGGCTGTGAGAGAAGAGCGTCTCTATACGGTGTTGCAGAGCCCAGCCTGTTGTGGTTCATGGCGACGGGACAGGACGTATTTCTCGGGTTTTGCGACGGCGGAGAGGCCGGCGAGTACTCGAGTGGTTTTTTGGATGTCGACATCGCATCGTTTGGTGTATGGGCGCGGTGTACATGCAGCGCCGCAGTGGACTCGGCTGAATGCGCAACGGAGCTGTGGTCTCTTTCCACGGACGATCGTCCGCAGTTGCGGCTCGTGGCGGGAGTGACAGAGGCGCCGTCCTCCGGTTGGCTTGCACGGCCAGTGAACGGTGAGGCGTAGAGCGGTGTGAGTAATGGTGATGTGACGGTAACTTGTGTAGGTTGATTTAGCGTCTCGTAAAGCGTAGAGGCGCAGGGATAAGTTTGGATTCGAATTTCAACCTGACTAGAGGGGGAGACAAACCCACGTGGGTCTCTGTCAAGCGGTGCAATATCAGCCGTTGGATCGATGGACTGAAGTCGTGGGTGAGGTCCAAGTATGGATGGGCTGGGCCGATTCAGATGCGGTGGGCTTGGCTGAGATGGGCCCCTGGCAGGAGCGGGAAGATTGAAATTTGAATTTGACTGATTGGCGGCGTCTTGTAAGTTGTCGTGTAGTTTTAGCGTAATACCCGGGAGGCAAATAGGCGATTTCTTTATTATTTCAGATCTAATGGGCAGTGATGCAACAACTGTAGTGAACAAGTAACCCGATTCGAGAGAGACTGATAGGTCATCACCTTTAGAGAACATGTGGTTTAGGGCATTTTGGATTAGAAGAGCAGAGGGAGCAGCTACATACATCGGAAGCACACGTAATCCAAATTTTTGCACCAGGTGATTCAGGTTTTTTGTTGTGGTGGCTAAGTGCAATGTTTGAGTGGAAGTGCCTCAGGATGAAGGAACTGAAACTAAAACCTGGGCGTGACAGACGTACCTTGGCATGTGCTCGTGGGCGTGGCTTGGCTGTCGTCGATGTCGAGGCCGGCGACCGATCTGCAGAGATCGCCGTTGAAGCGCACGCCGGCGGCCTTGAGGGGAAGCGAAGCAAGATGCCTGGTTTCTTGAAGTCGCCGAAAGACTGAATGAGCACCGCGATCTCCGGTGACGCAACTCTGAAGGAGAAGCAGCACTCTCCATCAGGAGCTGATCAGTACAGCCCCGTTGCGCCCCCGAACAGGCACTGCAGGATGGCGTCCATGAGCTGGGAGTCGACAGGCATCGGGAACTGAACGACCCTGACCACCATAGCCGCGACGAGCTGGAAGTCGAGGCCGATGTCGAAGGGAACGTCGAGAAGTTCGGATAGGCGGGAGCAGCGAGCGAGGCTTTCTCCGATCTGAAGGTGTTGCGCGGGAGCTTGGCTGCAGTCCTCAAAAATCATGGTGAACTGCCTGTAGTGTATGGGTGGCTGTTGGACGAGGATGGCGGCAATATCGTCGGAGGCAACGGTGAATCGGAAGCAGTATGAGGTGATCTTGGTTACATGGAAGTGGTGGGCGGTTCCGCCAATGGCGGCTTGAAGTAGAGTTGCGATGGAGATAGGTGAGAGGCTGAATTTGGCTTTGTGGATTGAGACGATGAGGTGTGATTCGGAAGCTTGAAGGGGTCGGAGACAGGGGAGAGGAGAGACTCTCTGATCTGCCTTTCGAAGTCGAGGCCCATGAGGTCACTGACCTTGATGATGTTTCGGAGGTTGACGAAGGACGCGGAGAGGTAGGATGGCTCAGGTTCCCCGCAGAGGGCATGCGAGCTTGAGGAGGGAGGGCGTGCGGCGGCGGCCGCCGGTGGGTGTGGTGGTGGAAGAGGAGGAGGGGAGCGGGAGCGGGGGAGGGGGAGAGAGCCATCTCCTTGCTTAATTAAAAAGTCTCATCACTAATGAAAAGGTTGGATGCCTTTGGTCTAAATGAATGGTACGGTCTTGATGAACAAACAGATGCATGGAACTTCTCTAAGAACAAATTTTGTCTTGGGATACTGTTCAGGTGCCTAGTATGAACCATCGCAGTTCATACGTCGTTCAAAGCCAATCCCCTCACTTCTTCTGTACCTGGACTATGTCTGAAGAATTTGCTCGAGGGTTTCACTCCCTTTGTGACACCTAAGGATACCAGTCTCAACAAGAGACTTCAACCTGGCATTTTCTTTCATGATAGCAGTTGTTTCCTCAAATGAGAATTTAGAGACAACACAAATAGTGAGATGGGTCGAATGTTAACATATGGCAAGATCCGTGGATCCCAAACAATGTGACTCGTCAGCCTACCACACCTAAAGGAAATTGTGAGCTCCAAATAGTTTCAGAACTCATTGACGCTGATTCAGTAACATGGAACCGAGAATTGATAGCCCAACACTTTCATCCGGATGATATACTTAGCATTCTTAGCATCTCTCTACAAAATACAGTGTCTAAGTAAAACACGAGTGTTCCATGTCAAAAATAAAACCTTTGGACCAGTACCTCTCTACCATCAAGTATGAATCTTCTAAAAAAAAGTATAGCTCGCCAAATTTGAGACGGGCCACTCCGAAACTGAGCATCAAGAAATCCCGATAAGGAGCGCCAGGCCGTCCGGGTGGACCAGAAGCCCGGTGAAAGAAGGCCCATCACATCGCGCCCAAGAGCCCACCCATACGTCTCGCAGTCGCACGGTCGCTCGCTCGCACAAGGCCCGGCGGCGCGAACCCTAGATGGTGCCGGAGGACGGCGCGCGAGCGGCGGCGGAGGGAGCGCGACCGATCCCGCCGATGGATCCGCCCACCGCCGCGGAGTGCCCCACGGCGGACACGTTTCGGCGACAGGTCGACGACCTCGCCTTCAAGACCGACGTGGTAAGTGACGCCCCCCTCGCTAACCTCCCTCCGCAGTAATCCACCCCTCCCTCCTAAGAAGTAAAATTGCGCAATATGTTTTGGGGGATTTTGAGTAGTGCGAGAATTAGGTGTCAGTTCTTGCGTTTTCCTGTAGTGCTCAGAATTAGGGCAAAGTGGTCTCAGGTTGGAACTGGATGTTGATGTGGTGCGTGTGTTGCAGCTGGAGAAGAGGGTGAAGGAGGTGGTAGGGTTCTACGACGGCAAGAAGCACGGCAGCGGAGGGCGGAAGGCCGGCGGTAGCAGCAGGTATGCGGCGAATGGCGCAAGGGACAGCCACTGCAAAGGGATGCCCGACCTTATGCGCCAGCTTGGTGTTATCATTCGCCAGGTGATCGTTCATCCTTGACCTGTGCTTTGTCCCATGGTTCGTATATGGCGTTTATATTCGCTGGCTTAGTCATTCTACCATTGATAAGACATACAATCTAGTAGTTATTTTGGGCTGTGGTTATTGGTTGACCATTTTATACGTGTGATCTTCTGGTGCAGTAAATAAAATAAGTCTGTGCCGCTTTTACTGAAATGACACCATCTGAATCTAACTAAAAAGCTTTTTAGTGAATTTGAAATGCAGCTTTTTTTATTGGCTATAATGTTGAGATTGATTCGACCACTATATGTGGAATACCTTTGTAATCTACTCCCTCCGTTCTAAAATACTTGTCTTCCATTTGTCCAAATTTGGATGTACCTATACACAGTGTATAGGTACATCCAAATTTGGACAAATGGAAGACAAGTATTTTGGAACGGAGGGAGTAGTTTTCTATGGCCTAATACTCAATGCAAAGTTTATGGTGGCCCCTTCGAAATCCGTATTGATCTTTTTTTCTATATCCATTTTCGTCCAGATCACAGTTCATGAATGGGCTGCGCCATTTCTGCAACCGGTAGACGTTGTAGCTCTTCAACTTGATGACTATTACAAGGTAATGCTTCCAGTAGGTTTTGTCCTGTATACTAGATATCTGTTCCTATGAATGGTATTTTAACTGTAGGGGATGCATTTGTAGCTTAGTATGAATTTGATGGTACTGTGATATTTTGTGTTCCTGATGTTGGCACGCTGTCGGGACTTAAAAAGGAAAAACTGACTTTGATTACACATTACCTTGCTCCTGAGTATCTGCTGGATTTATGCTTTTCTGTCTTTATTCTGCTTTCTATTGACATTCTGCTGTACCTTATCAGAATATTTTCAATGTCAAGGGCAAAATATAATCCTGTATTTGCTTTGAACTCCAAATACAATACTGTAAATCATCCCTTTGCGTTGTATGGAAACATGGCTTAGTAACAAGGTTTTTGAGTCGCTGTATAGTCACCGACTAATCGTCAAGTCGTTTTCTAGAAATCAGGGCGATTCGGACTATACAGCGACTTTCGTCGACTAATCGCCGAGCCGCAGGGCTGGCGACTTGACTTGAGTCAGCGGCTCAAAAACCTTGCTTAGTAAATAGTAAGTTATCTGTTTATCTTCTTAGCTGTTAACTGGTTTTGTCACTATATTTTGCCTTCATCCACGTGCCTGAAATTGAAAGCCATTGCTGGGAACTCAAAATACTTTAACCATCCCTAAGCTATAAAAGGAAAGCATGGTCTTAGATTATCTGTTTATCTTAGCTGTAAATTGATCCGGTCACTTATTATTTATCTTCTTTAGTGTACTTTGAATTGTTGCAGCCCTTGTGTTGGTAGCAAATATGTTTCTCTATATTTAGTATATATCGATAAGATGGAGTGGCTTCATTGGCGTATTTGTTATTTGGGTCATATCCTACCGAATAAAGGGTTTCTGAAGCTTGCTTCTAGTGATTCATATCTTTGATTTCTACTCTTTGCAGATTATCACCAAACCTATGGACTTCTCAACCATCCAAAACAAAATGGAAGGGAAGGATGGTACCAAGTATAACAGTGTCAGAGAAATATATTCTGATGTTAGATTAGTTTTTGAGAATGCAATGAAGTACAATGATGCACCTCACGATATTCACGTAATGGCCAAGTTTTTACTTGAGAAATTTGAGGAGAAATGGCTCAACCTTCTCCCTAAAGTTGAGAACGAGGTGGATATTTGTGGTGACATATGTTACCATTTATTGTTTTGGTATGTATATGTGTTACATAGCATTTGACAACAGTAAGTTGGATCTTTTGTTTTAGGAAAGGAGAAAGGAGGAACCAAACGATGTTCCAACCACAAACGCTTCACCGGAAGCTACCATTGCAAAATTAGCAAAAGATACTGATAATGAGGTCAGCAGTCTCATGGACTACTTTTTTTTTGTATTAATTAGATATCAATTGAAGCTCTATGTACTGACTTGGACACCTGCTCAGTATTAATTATTCAGAAAAATAATCCTAGGTTCTTATAGTTATTTTTTTTTCTTGTGTATTGTTGTACCATATGAATTCCTTTCTTGACTAAGATTTGTGGGCCTGAACATGCTTCTGTATGCTGGTCAAATATATGCCTTGCATGTTCACAAGCCATTCACATAAAACTGCTGCGACCCTTGTTTGTGTATTCAGTATCTTTTTTCTTTTCTTCCAGCTGAATGATATTAATAAGCAACTGGACGAGCTCCGGAAAATGGTAGTTCAGAGATGCAGGTTCGTTTTTAAGATGTTCATCTCATGCCTATTGATTTGACTGCTTGATATCACCTTTTAGGGGCACTGAGCCCAAAAAAGTACACGGTTGCTAAAATCTTGATATTGTAGGAAAATGACCACAGATGAGAAGAGAAAACTCGGTGCAGGTCTTTGCCACTTATCTCCAGAAGATCTTAGCAAGGCACTAGACTTGGTTGCACAAGACAATCCTAGCTTCCAAACCACAGCAGAAGAAGTGGACCTTGACATGGATGCTCAGGTAAACTATCTTTATTCTAACACTAACACCGCTCCAGGTATGACACTGTTTAGCATGTTGACCATGCTTTCCTGTGTGGGTGCAGAGCGAGACGACCCTCTGGAGGCTGAAGTTCTTTGTGAGGGAAGCATTGGAAAGGCAGGCCAACGTAGCCGTAGCCTCTGGCAAGGCCGATGAAAACGCGAAGAGGAAGCGAGATATCTACAATGCTCTAGCCAAAACTGCTTCGAAACGAATCAAGAAATAGCCTTAGGAGCTGCTCTTTCTCATGGCTTCAGAATGTTTCTGTAGAAATAGGCTCTAGTGGAACAATGTACTCTCCTTGTGTGAAGACGTGTATATATATAAAGATGCATATGCGCTAAGCTGTGATTGGTTGCACCTGGTCATGGTCTCATGTGTTACATATGTTACTGTTGAGAAATGTTGCAGCAGCTCTTTAAAAAAATGACAAGCATTATTCCTCGAAAAAGTAAACAAATTGCTGGTTTGCTTTTTTTTATTACAGAAAATAAAGGACATTTACTATGCGCATGGCACTGTGAATAACATCACAATTCACAAGGAATCTTGAACACTTATTTTCCCAACTTGAGATGTGAACGATTTCATGTCCCGAGTCTTGATGCCAATCTCTGCTTGCTTGATGAACACATTATTCTGACCCATCAGTTTGCTTGATGAATAAATTATCCTTGGGGAGCTGCAGAAAACAATGAAAATATCGCTCATGAGCATTTATGTTGGCACATTCTTGACTTAGGGATAAAAGAAACACCACATGAATATGGTCAACTACCATTAGTGTCACTGGCAGACCGAACATCAAGCCTACCACTAGTGTCAATTGCAGACCAATGATCAGGCCTTTGTTTTCTCTGCACTTGGCAGATCTCATTCCTGTAAAATGCATAGTTCACCATAACGTCCAGTTGAGCACACATCGTGCTTAAATATAATGAAACATCAGAAGCAAACTGTGACAATAACATACCATATGCTGGAGCACCGTGTGCCGTCTTGGAAGCTCAAGCAGATCGTCATGCTGGCTTCGGGATCACACCAGGTGATGAGTGTCTCTGTGAGAAAAGAAATGAACGAATCACGATGCCATCGAACCGAGGGGAGCAAAGAAATTAGAGACGACAGCGTTGAAACGTTTGAAACATTTTTCTTTCAGCAGCAATTTTTCCACGAAAAAATCAATCTCGGGAAGATCAGGACAAAGCAATGGCGGCAAGATGCCTCACCTTCCTGCTTTCTGTAGATGTCATCCGGAGTAATGAGGTGCAAAAGCATCGGGTCGTCGTTCTCTTCATCTATAACAGCCAGAACAGTTCTACGTCTCGATGCCCGGCCCTGCAAGAAATATACAGAGAATGAAAAGATCATACATATAACAACCAAAAAAAATCCCATTGTATGATGAAGGTTGAAGGGTGCTACACTGTAGCTCAGTGGTAGTGCAATGTAGCGAGCATCTGGGTTCAAGGAAGGGAAAAGCATTGAGAGTCTCTAGTGAATGTACCGGTAGATAATCGATTGTAACATGGCCAGTACCGCAGTCGTCCCACCCGCCTCCATCATTCAAGCGGAAAACCTTCACGCGCTGCAAAACAATCCGCGCAATTAATTCTCAAAAATTCACCGGTTCATGCGTCCACACCTAGCAATGGTCACACGAATATGATCTGAAGGAAAACTTAATCCTGGCAAGCGAAAAAAAGCAATAGAATTTCCGCTGCAGCAGAAGTACAGATCTCTTGGGTGCCATGGCGTAGCAAATTCTGCGAGCTAAGCTACAGTTCTCGCGGGCGTAAAACTAGCTAGGGCACGCGCATGGGGCGGCTAGGATCTTCGACTTGGAGAGGGCCAGGTCGCCGGGAAGCTCGCTTACCGGCATCGACACGAGTTGGAGCGGGACGGTGGGCGCCGCCTGCACATTCTTCTTCCCTGGCGTCGCGATCGCCGCCCTGGAATTGCCTAACGGTAATCCCATACTCTCGCGCTTATTTTTGGGGGTGCCGTGCCGGTTAAATTCCTTTGCTCGTAATAATTGTAGTTTATATACCAACAAAACTGACCTCAATGGAATAACTAAACACGGTCACGGGGTTATTTGTCTTAGATACGAACATGCTCTTCAATACAAGAATTTGAGTATATATTACAGTCAATTTTTTGAGTATATATGAATAACTGATACCTGGACAATTGAACGAGTAAAATTCGATTTTCATAACATGTGGGGGAAAAACCAAGCGGATATTCACTTCGGGATTTACACCTGGGCAGAGGGCATATTTCATGCCTTATCTGATTCAACATGAGAAATTTAAGAGGATTTCATCAGAAACAGTTTAGTTCCCACAGGGGCACCAGCCTGGGTTAGTGGGGTCAGGGTCAGCACCCGGTTCGTCTCAGACTAGATGTGTGATCAAGAATGCATTTGTATTTTTTCACTGGTGAAACAACCCAAACTTACACACTACAACATCACCATGTGTTCAGTAATCACCCTAGATTAAAAGGAGAAAAACTACCAATACAACAGATGAAGTGTGAGGACCCCGGATTAGCTATCCGAGATACTCGTTATGTTTCCTGCAACAATCCCATGATCAGTCTGTTGTTGCACATAACTCGAATTGGCATCACAGGGCATCCATAAATACCGAATAAATATACTTACGTGATTGAAGTCATAAGCTTCAACAGGTACTTGCAGCGGAAATCACCAAACAACGTGGAGCCCAAGTCATTCGCCTTATCCCTACAGGCAGCTGACTGGGAAGCGCCCTAGTTTGCAAAGACGCCAGTGAACTCCTCTTCTTCGAACTGCTCCTCTTTAAAATCTGGCTAAGACAATAGCCAGGGACGAAACCAATATGAGTACATTTGATTGTACTCGCAAACTACCCCAACTTGAGCATGCACTAGTTTTGATAATCTTTAAAACCTTTAGTCTTAGAAAAACATCTCTATATCTTTATTGAAAAAGAGAAGAGTAGATCTTATATCCTTGTTGAAGGCAAAATATTTTGAAAAGTAGTTTTTCAATATCTTGGTTGGAAACAAACCCTTTGGAAAAAAATAGTTTTCTCACCATGTTTGTTGAAAAAGGGTAAGAAGTCCTTTTAAACCTTTTTCTTGAAATTATACCTTTGGTTAAAAAGGTAAGAAATCTCTTTTAAAACTTTTTTCTCGAAAATCACCATCTTGTCCCTTTCTCCAAAACTCCTCCTTTTCCGAACATATCTCAAACATGGTTCCAAACCACCTCATAGCCTCGTACCAACGCATTGGTACAGGCATGAAACAACATCTCCACTTCAAACACTTTTCAAAACTTGACCAAAGCTTGCACATGGCCTTAGTAGTTCTTCCCAACTGTCCATATCCGAGGACTCGGCTATTCGAATAGTTTTTACCCTCTGCAGAGGTAGCACGCTTTTCCCACACCCATCCGGTCACTCATCGTGTCAGCCACGTCCCGCCATACCAGGGGTATGCGAAGTTGAGTTCCCGGCCATAGCCTGTCCTTTGCTCATGCTAGTATAGGACCCTGCCGCTACGACACTTTCCATCGACACTTAAATCCAGTACGTCGGAAACTAAGTGTGAGGACTCGTAGTTCTGCCCGGCGGACCCAAGGGAGCCCTTCAATCCTCTTTCTCCAATACACTCATACCGGCTTCCGGTAGACTTCACTTAAGAGGACCCAGGTCAGGGGTAGGTCCTCAGACCATCCCCTCATGGAACGAGGTTATCCTCGTTATTGAGGCATCCAGTACTAACACTAGCAAATTATATGACTACGCCCTTGCCCATATGTGGGTAAATGTGGTCGCACAGATTTTCGCCTGGGGATGTAAGTACCAGGACACGATGTGCACTTTTCCAAAACACAACACCATTCTTTACTCCTCCATCTTAATACCGACCTTTCGGCATTTCATTTCCATCCAAGTACTTTCAAAGGAGTTTTGGAAAAACAATGTTTTTCCCATCCTATAGTTTTATATAAACAAACTGATATTTCTACATAGAGTGGCAAAATAGTTTTTCATAAACTTTTGAAAAGGTTTTCACAATCATTTCTTATTTCCATAGCAAAATACTTTTGACCAAAACTTGGGTGGATCGTAATCTCACCAAAAGATTTTATAAAAGGCTTTTGAGTAAAAACAAATACATTTAGAAATTACTGCACACTACTAACACCTCTATATCGGGTGTCTCAATAATGTACTGTATTTTGTAAAAGGGTTTTCAAAATCATAACTTTAGTGGCAAACACCACGTAAAACACTTATGCTTCTTATACGTAAAACATGTGAATCAAAATAGATGTATATAGATGCAAGCTCAGTGAAGTAGCTTGCCTTGCTCCACAAAGTGATACTGATCCTGATCTTCTGGTTCAATAAACTCTCCCTCCTTGATAACTTCGGCAACGTTCTCGTCTAAACGTTAAACAAGCAATACAAACAATCACTACACTAACTCAATCAACATCACAACATTACAATCTCAAATGCTATAAATAGCCACTGCATATATCAAGCAACACCATTTGGTTTCAATTTAATTGAATTCATCATTTTAGTTACTCCTAAATATGGCAGAACTGGTTGTACATGTTTAATTCACCATTTATTCTAGGTTGGTCACAAAAATTCAAACTAAGCCTCTATGGAGCTACTGATGTGTAGAAGACAACCCAATTGGATTGAGGTCATTTGGAGTTATCAAACTCCTACACTTTTATTACTCAAGTTTTAGCTACCATTTAATTTATGTTGCTTCAGAAATTAAATCCTTTTAGGGGTGACTAACCTTGGCTAAATGTGATCTAACAAAATTGGTTTCAAGTCATTTGGACTAACAGAGCTCCAGAAACAATTAATTTGGTGTAATAAACCTTCTGTGGCATTTTTATTAATACACTTTTATTATTTATCTAAATGAGATAAAACCAAGTTTGTTGGTTGAACAATTTCATAAGCTTCCAGAACATTTTGACTTGATTTATTTGGATTTATAGAACTCGAGATATTGAATTTCAAAGTTCATACCAGTACTGAAATCCTTCTGGAATTTAAATTAGAGAATCTAATTGCTTTGGATAATGTTGAGAAATATGACATGTGGGGCCTACACGTCAGTGACTCAACGGGAAACTGTTCCCGCGCTGGAAAAGTTTAAAACTCTGACGGTGGGTCCCGCTTGTCGGTGGCTTAACAAGACGAAGCGGTACGCTACCGTTGGATTTAAATCCAACGGCCGTGGTTCTATTGCATCGGCGACTACCGGAGCACGGGGTGCCGTGGCTCCGGCGACGGCGAGGTGGGTCAAGGGCTCACCTAGGGTGGCTCGGAGGCGGTGCAGATGACGCAGAGAGGCGGCGGAGGTTCGAGGAAGGTCGTGGAGGCACTGGAGCTTGCTGGAACTGGACGGAGCGTCGGCGGTGAGCTTCCCTCCTTCCGCGGCACGTCCCGAACTCCGGCGAGGTCTCGGCGATGCGTCTGTGCACGAAACAACGGAGAAAAAGGCGAGTGAGGATGCGGTGATGATGGGGAAGATGGTCTCGGGCAGAGAAAGAGAGGGGAGAGGGTGGCATGGGTCTGCCATGCTCGACACCGACCTTGGCCTGCGGCGACGCATGGCCGAGCTTGAACACGGCCGCTGCTACGGCTTGCTCGCCCTTCTGGCGATGCTTGAGAGCGAGTGGAGTGAGGGAGAAGTGGTGGCGAGGTGTGGGGAGAAGAGGTGGTGCGGGGTGGTTTTTATAGCGGAGGAGCTTGCGGTGCTCATGGCACGGTGGTGCGGAGGGGGTAAGAGAGGTGCGGGGTCCAGATGGAGTTGTCTGGGAGGTTGCGGTGAGCTAGGGGATGCTGCAGGGGCGGTCGGGTGGTCAGGGGGAGCAAGGTGGCGCGGCGTGCTTCGGTGCCGTGTGCTGCCGCCATGGCGAGCGGCAGCACGGGCGCGTGCACTGGAGGCGGGTAGGGTGTGGTTGGGGTTCACCGCAGGGGCTGTGGTGCTCGTGGGCGATGCGGTGGAGCTGAGGGAAGATGAGGGGCACGGTGGGGCAGTGTGGAGGCGTGTGGTGCTTCCCGTTGACCTCGGCGTCGCCATGACGCGCGGCGCGCTCTGGCACGGACGGTGTGCACGCAAGGGGCCTTCTGCGGCGGTGTGGTCTCGTCAGGCAGGAGCAGAGGGATGCGTGGGGTGCGGTGGACACGGCGCGGCGTCGCCTCGGGGTCGCGTCGGCCTCCTCCACGGAGGTGACCCGTGCGGCAGAGCACCGAGGACGGCAATGGCGTGGCGCCGCTTGCACTCCACCTCTGGGGTCAACTAGCTTGCTTCCTTCGCCTCCTTCGAGTGAGAGAGAGAAGTGGACGGAGTGGGGGCTAGGGGAGTGCTGGATTGCACCGAATTGACCTCCAATTCTTGGATTGAAAATTCGGTTTGGGAAGAACACAGTGACGCCCACAATGTGTTCGATCTAATTCCCGAACCAACTTCAAATTTTTGATTTCTGAAATTTATTTTCATAATTTGCTTCAATTTGTTTTATCTAGGTTTGTTGTGCTGTTTAGAACTTTATTAGGCCAGTGCAACATAGCACAATTCTTGATTTAGAAAAGATAAAGAAGATATTTGATATTGGATTTGGACTTTTGGAAATATTTTAATTGAGAGAGGTAAGTTGCAAGAATTAAGTGGGAATGATCATACTACCATTCCACTGAAGTTTTGTTTGAAAACAATTTCTCCCTTTGAAATATTTTTGTGTCATAATCTTAATAATCCCCTAAAGGTTAAAGAAGGGATTTTGGAATTTGACAAATTGAAATATCTTTGTAATTTGGGAAAATAGATATTTTGAGGAGAGAGTAATATGATAATGAGATGGTTATTATTGTATCTCATTCCTGGACTTTATGAGATAAAAATAATTGTTAGAGCAAAATAGAGATATAGATAGGGAGGGAGATTAAATAAGACCCTTTTCTTTTAGTTAGTGTTTTTATTGGAGTGTGTGAATAATCAAGTCACCTCCAATTGTTGTCAGGGGTGTTTTAATGTTTCAAGCACAGTTGAATAATTAACCACACAAGCAATCAATTTGGCAGGAAATAACAACCAACACTAGACAACCATTTATAAATTCTTAACCAGTTTTTAATCACTCAGACAAGTGGTGGGGTGGTGATCAAGTATCATCCTGACAAGAATAATGTAGGGAAAAGTTTAACTCCATAATTTGATATTTTTCAAAAGGGTTGCTAAAATATATGGGCAACAAACTTCCCACCTTTATTGTTTTCCAAGGAATAAAAGTGTGAGTTTAAGATAAGGGCTACCAATACAAGGGAAATAGCAAGGTTGGAGATAGTATATAGATCTCCATATTTTTGGAAACAATTAATTTTGAAAGTACTTTTGTTTTCTCAAAGAGTAGGTATTTTGGTTGTTGCTAAACAAAGCATCCTTTGAAAATAAGTTGGTCCAAAAAAAGAGTAGAGAAGATGTATGGAATATTTTGTTCTTGTCATAACATGATCACCAAGTTTAATATATATTTATATTGGT
The DNA here is from genome assembly GCA_947311845.1 of Poa pratensis. Lineage (NCBI taxonomy): Eukaryota > Viridiplantae > Streptophyta > Magnoliopsida > Poales > Poaceae > Poa > Poa pratensis. Next base: position 27,643,717 of record CAMZMU010000044.1, read on the forward strand.
TGGGTCTTAGATTTACTAGTCAAACAACTCAAACAACAAGTCACACTAGTTCAAACATAGCAATGGGAAGGAAAACACAATCATCAGCAAAACATTTCAAAAAGTTTTTGTTGGTTCTGAATTTTGGGGTCTGGTAAAACTAAGTTTTTCTTGGTTCCAAAATTTGGGATGTTACATGAAGCTATCTATAAACACTGTAATCTCCATGACCAAGTCGATTATAAACCGCTGGAATTTGACTCCTGTCAGCAGTGAGCTGCTGAAGCATCCCTATGAAATTTTCCGGCAAAATCATGCAACTCTCTTGTGTCTGTTGTTGGATTGTAGTGTAGCTGATGAGAACTTGGACCATGATGAGCTAAATGTCGCTTAGGATGGGCCATCCCTTTTTAGCAATCACGTCAATCTTGGAGCTTATTCTCTTCTGGGTCTTTGGAGGGCAGAGATCTGCAGCATACGCATTCAGCTTTGCAGCTAGTGTTGACGCCAGGAGCTCCTCCTCTGGCAGGTTCCCGATCAGTTGCACAAGGAAAGGCTTGCGCTTCAGCTCAAATTTCTATCATTTAAATTGATTCCGTGTAAGCGCAGAACATTTATAACAGGATTTATTTTTCCAAAATGGCATTTGCATTGCAGTTCTCACAAGGAAATATAATGAAATAGCTACCTGATGTCCTGGTTCAGCTGGATAAAATGCCCCCACTGGATGGATCTCTGTGGTAATAACACTGCTGCGGTCCTTGCCTTGTTCTTTTTCTTTGCTAAGACCAGCCAATCTAGCCTCAAGGGTTCCATTTGTGAAAATGACGGATCTGTGACCCACACAAATGAGCAGCAGTTAATGACCATGATCTATGTAAGAAGATTATTTGTTTACTAAGGTGTGCGCTATATTACTATGCACATCAGGGTTCTTATTTTGATCTAGTAGGGAAAATGGTTTAGATAGATGCCTGTCATTGTAATCCAGATCAATTCCATGAAGGCATGAAGCCAAGGGACAACTGATAGCATTGGTTGTGAACATATCATATGCTGAATAAATTTCATCTACCATGAAAAATTACTGGATGAAAACAGAAGGTCATCACAGACTTAAAGAAGTCAATTTACTGACAGAAAAAAGTCGAGAGAAAATGCAATTACCTATACTGGTTGCCAACATCTGGTCCTTGTCCAAAGACCTCCCGTGGATCGTGACTTGCCCAGAACACGTCCAAAAGCTGCTTGTAATGAATCAACCGGGGATCATATTCAACCTAAATTGTTTGAGGTTGAGCACAAGTCAAATCCAGTCATGGTAGCTCAGTAAACACTCAATTTGTTTTAATATAACTTTAGAAATGCAGCACGGTCACACACACAAGACCAAAACATGCCAAATTGCTACATGCACACGGCACTGCAAGCAAATTAGGTGTCTTATTCATTCCTAAAATATTCGTTCCTTTTAGGTCCTAAACACTCATTCCTTTTAGGTCATAAAACATCATTAATTTATCGAGGAACACTCATTTACTCACTGTTAGTTTTACTTTCACATTTAAAATGCTATAACCAACAGATAACAGACTATAGTACAACCGAAGTTAAAAGGCATTATCATAGGATCGTTGCATGAATGAACTAGCACAACTGCACAATGGATTGGGATGAGCACTCGTGCTACCTTGACGCACTCAGCGTGGTCGGCGAGGTTGCGGTACTCGGGATTGGCCTTGGAGCCGCCCGCGTAGCCGACGGAAGTGCGGATCACGCCAGGGAGACACCCAAACGCCGCCTCCGACCGCCAGAAGCTTCCCAGCGCGAACACCGCGGTGGCTGTCGCGCCCCCGCCGGCCCGCGGCTGCGTGCCCCCGCCGGCGCGACCGGGGAGGCGCGCGCCCGAGGCCGCCGCTACGAGGAGGGCGAGCAGCCATTGGAAAGTTATGGCGGCGACGGCGGAGGAGGACGCGCGGGCCATCGCGTCGCGCCCCGTCGGTGTGGGAAGGGGAGGAGGCGCGGTGGAGATCGGGATCGGAGGAGCGCGCCGCGAGCGACCTACCGTCGGTGGGTGGGTTGGTCCGAGGAGTATTCGAGGCGGGCGATGGACAGTGTCGGGTTGCTTCGGCCAACTGGTCGCTACGGCCCGTCTGTAGTGGGCCTTATTGGTGAGTTTCAAAACCAGATTTTGGGCCTGAGAAAATTCAGAACATAATTATAAATTATATGGATTAAGGATTAAGTATAGTTTTCAGCCTCAAATGTCATCCTATGGACAACATTCACCCTAAACTTGAAAACCGGATGATTTCAACCTAAACCGTATGAATAACCCCCTGCTAGTGCTTTTCGGCCAATTTGGACAATTTTGTGGAAAATGAGCCGGTTTTGCTGACGTTGACTCTGGATGCCCACGTGGCGTTGTCCGCTGACGTGGCGCTGACGTGGCGGCCACAGGCCGTTCCTCACGACACACGCGCCTGCCGCGTGGTTGCCGTTCCGGTCGCCGGAGCTCCGGTCACCGGCATTGGCCACCACGAAGCTCTCAGGACACGAGCACACCGGCGCCCCGCCAAGCCCGTACGTGCACAGCCCGTAGCGGCCGCAGATGCCGTGGATGTCGCATGGACGCGACATGGACACCCACGTGAGACGTGACTTGCCACACGCCCACACGCCGCTAATCACGTGATTACCATCATCACTGCGAGCCTTGCCATTACAGTTGCTCGTGTTGTCATCGGAACCATCATGTGAGGCCTGGCTGTTTGAGGACCCCGCTGCCTCGGCCTCGGCCACACGCCCAGCGAAGGAGCTGCTCGCGACGAGTAGGGAATCGCCAGTGTCGGTATCCGATTCCGCCTCCGACTCCGGCGACATTGCTTGCTTGTGGTCCTCGGCGTCGCCGGCGATGCCGGAAGAATGGACCGTGATCCAGCTCGTGTTCCAGGTCCAGTCCGCCGCGCCGGCGGCCAGTGCGCGGACCCTGTCGGCCGGGCTGGCTACGGCGGTGTCCGCCGTCGTCTTGTCACAATGCCTGGTCGAGGACGCTCTTGGGGGACACAAATATCTCTTTGTCGGTGATCCATGGCACAGAATTCGAGGAGCAGACGGCCCCAGCGGAGGCCACGAATTCGTGCTCGAGCAGCTGCTCGGCCGTCCACCGCTCCGCGGCGTCCTGCAGCAGGCACCGCCCCAAGAAGTCCTTGCCTTGGTCCGACAGCCACGACGGGAACTTCGGCGCCTCGCCCGAGAACGCGACGTCACTGGTAGAAAAATGCCCTATGGTCCCGGTTTGGTTGAGCTATCAGTCCCGGTTGCCCAACCGGGACTGGCCAATCGGGACCAATGCTGGTCCCGGTTGGGCCACGAACCGGGACCAATGGGTGTCCACGTGGCCTGGTCTGGCTGCTCGTGGGGGGAGACTCATTGGTCCCGGTTCTTGTTAAGAATCGGGACCAATGAGTGTTTTTTTTGAAAAAAAAATTTGGATTTTTTTTTTCGATATTTTGAATCTTTGAATTATTTGTCAGTTTAATCTCGAATCATCCCTAATCTCACACTGCTCTACCCATCCTCACACTTGTAGGCTCACACTGCTCCACCCATCCTCACACTTGTAGGCAAACTTCCCGATCGGTCACCCATCCTCACACTGCTCCACCCATAGCACGCTTACTTTTGAGTTCCTTCCCAACTAGCTTCCAACATGACATTGAGTACATCTTGATAATATTATGCTATCAATCTTATTATCCCCTACACTTTGATGGCACATGATATTATTTTTTGAATTCCAAACCTATATCAACCTATATTAACATAAACAACAATGATTAAGTAATACTAATCTTTATGCAGAAATCAATTATTAATTCAAAAAAAATTAAAAAAATTAAATAATTTGAATTTCCCGCAAAAACTTAAATCTTCCTGTACGATGGCAAATGATATTATTTTTTGAATTCCAAACCTATATTAACATAAACAACAATGATTAATTAATACTAATCTTAATGTAGACATTTTTTAATTTTTTAATTTTTTTATGATTTTGTAGAAAAAAATCTTCTGCTTGAAATAACTTTTTTTCTTTTGGAATTTGGAGAATTTGAGAATTGCTGACCGGGTAAACCCGGGTGAAATCGAACTCCAAATTTTCTCTAGTTTTTTTTGATATATTAAACGCATTTTTTCGACATCGTATGCAAAAGTTATGGCCATTTTACTTTTTTTCTGGTTTTTGCAAAAAAGGTCAAAATTCATATTTCAAAATTTCTATACAAACTAGACACTAAAACCTAACTAAATCTCAAAGGATTTTATTTTTTGAAGGTTTTAGCATTTTCTTTGTGTTTTTGCAAAACTAAAAAGGCGATCCACAGGGGGGGTGGTGGTGGTGGGTGGGATCTGTTTTCAAAAAAAAATGTCTTTAGTCCCGGTTCGAGATTCAAACCGGGACTAAAGATAGACCCTTTAGTCCCGGTTTTAGACACCAACCGGGACTAAAGGGGCTCGCCCTTTTAGTCCCGGTTCCAGCCACGAACCGGGACTAATACCCCCATCCGAACCGGGACCAATGACTCACGGGGCCCTGTCAGCTCGAACCGGGACCAATGACTGGCATTGATCCCGGTTTTTGCTTGAACCGGGACTAATGGCAAACAGGACTCCGGACGAAAGGTCATTTTTCTACTAGTGCGTGGTGCAGCGTCGCCACGGGGCTGGCGGCGAATAGCTGCCACGGCGGGGCGCCGGTGGCCATCTCGATGACCGTGCACCCGACCACCCAGATGTCCGCGGCCGGCCCTGCTCCTCGCCCCGCGCGGTCTCGAGCGCCATGTGTCAGAAATATAATATATACATTGCACAACCCTTTCCCATCAGTTCGGACTTTTGGTTTAATTGACTAGTGCATCAATTCAATATGGTATCAGAGCCAGAGGTCTACAGTTCAAATCCTGGCTAACGCAATATTAAAAATAAATATCTGCGGACACCCTAAAATCCACGTCCTAGTCTCGTGAGAAAAAGTCCACAGCCTGGACGTGGGGGGAGTGTCAGAAATATAATATATACATTGCACAGCACTTTCCCATCAGTTCGGACTTTGGGTTAATTGGCTAGTGCATCAATTCAATACCATGAACGCCGGCGTGCTCACCAGCCGCCGCTTGCCGGCGGAGGCAATGCCGGCCGTCATCCGCCGCGCGCACCCGAAGTCAGCGATCATGGCGCGGCCGTCAGACCCGATGAGCACGTTCGGCCCTTGACGTCGCAGTGCGTGACGTGCGCCAGCCCACGCGAGATGTTTTTTATGGTAATAGGATTCTCTTTGATAAATAAAAGACGAGATATAAAATACGTATACACCGATCTTACAGCTATGTAAAGATAGGATACGGCCGCCGCACGCTTGATCTCGTCCACCAGCGACCCGCCGGGCGCGTACTCCATCAGCATGTCGGCGCGGGAGCCCCTGCCGTTCACGATGTGGCCGTCTAATACCTTTGGTGCTCCACACGACGTGGCGCCAGAACAATGTGTGTCCGCTTCGACGACCGGAACGCGACCACGCAGCGCGTGTGTCTTGAGGAACGGCCGGCGGCGGCCACGTCAGCGGACGGCGTCATGTCAGCGTCCAGAGTCAACGCCAGCAAAACCGCCTCATTTTACCCAAAACCGCCTGAATTCACTGAAAACCATTAGCAATGGGTTATTCATCCGGTTTGATACATTTGAGGGTTGAAATCATACGGTTTTCAAGTTTAGGGTGAATGTTGTCCATAGGGTGACATTTGAGGGTGAAATCTATACTTAATCCTAATTATATCTCCACTATCGTCTGAAGAAAATCTCCACACTAAATCTAGCTTACGTTTCAGTTCGACAGGTATTACAATGCACTTGCTCAATTTTTTTACAATATACAGTACATCACCAGAGCAGCAAGCAGATATATTGCTGAGATAGTCTTCCAGCAACGTCCAGGACTCCAGGTGTTCTAGTGTACGTTATGCATTGTTCCCATTACGGAACAAGAAAAAACATCTTCTGAGCACAGCTCGGCAGCTCCAGTTCACAGGAAATTCCTTGCTTCTTGGCAGTGTAACTTGTTTCTGAAGATGGTTTCAGCCCTGATTTCAGCTTTCGCCCCAGGGTTCAGAAGCATTGCCTATGTGATCCCAAAGACCAAAGTGCTTGCTTGCTACTGTAATAGCAAGCTGAGCCATAGAACCTGCAACAGTCCAAGGCACAAATTTACTCGCAGAATTGCATGTCCTACCTGAAGCAGGGCAACACTATTCGATCAGACAATTGTAAGTTCTCTGCTACTTATACTGTTTTATGTTGCTTTTACTTCTTACCTGAACTTTATGAGCGAAAACCTAAAAAGATGATTCAGCACGGAGTTGCACAGCATGCAAAATTGCAAACACATGAGGTCTAGATACGTTTGATCATTTTTTCCCCTTCTATAGCAACTGTTCATATTTTCTACAATTGCCTTAATTTTAAAAACTGGAAGGTAAGGAACATATGAAGAATTGCTCATACTCATCAAGCAGTAAAGAAGGGACTAACAAATACAGACAAGTAGAAGAACATACCTCAAACATGGCAAAACTGCGACCAGTGCACCAGAGAAATAGGATTCAAGGATCCGAGATAAAGATCAAAACTTCGGCAAGGTCCTTGACAATCCTCCAGCCTTCAAGAAGATGTTGACATTCTACAGAACTATGAACAGAAAAGAGCCCAGGTGTTTGCTACTTCCTCCGATCCGGAAAAAGCGTCGGAGAGAAACACCTAACTAAGTGTAAATGTATAGTACAAGTCACGAACCTTAATTAGGATCGGAGGGAGTACTAATAATGCTCCAAAGATGAGGGCCATCTTAGCTTGAGGCAAGATGCCATACCATTGGGCTCATAGGCATAAACTCTAGAAGGTAGGCTAGATGCCAGATGGAGTGCTGCAAAATACTTCCTTTGACTAGTCCTTGAACTCTAATTGTATATATTTCAAATTATACTTGAAAATTCACTAGCTGCTCATCTGTAAGCTGCATATGGTCCATGGGAGCAGTTCCACCCATCCTCATCATGTGATGAATATCTTGCAGCATACTATTGATCAAGCCAGACTCACTATGGGACTTATCACGTGCTACAAATACATGGACCTTATTTGCCAGCTCAATCCAACTACATCCTGGCTGTTTCTTTAGTCCTCTATCATTCATCTCAGACCGAATCTTTGCTGCTTCTTTCCACTTACCAGCAGAAGCATAAATGTTACACAAGAGAGTGTAAGTTCCAGCATTATCAGGTTCTGCCTCTAAGAGATGTTTAGCTGCCAAATCACCGATACTTTCATTTCCATGTGCATTACACCCACCTAGAAGGGCACTCCAGACAGAGCTTGATTTAGGCTTAAGCTTAAGACCATGAATTAATCTTTTGGCGTCATCAAGTCGTCCTGCTCGGCTACAAAGATCAATCAAGCAAGTGTAATGTTCATCCCGCACAGCAATGGACATATCCTTTGCCACATATTCAAAGATCCTAAGCCCTTCGTCGACCAAACCAGAGTGGCTACATGCTGAGAGCAATCCCACATATGTGACATCATTAGGCTTATATCCATTTTCTTTCATCTTGTCATACAAAACTATGGCTTCTACACCAAGCCCATGATGTGCATATGCTGCAATCATCCCATTCCAAGAGATTACATCTTTCTCCCTTGATAGATCAAATACCTTTCTTGCCAATCTAATTTCTCCACATTTGGCATATAAATTCATAAGGGTGGACTCGACAAAAGTATCAAACTGAAATGATGTTTTGCATATCATCTGATGCACCTGCTGTCCTTCGCTGAGTCCAGCGAGATTGCTGCATGCATCGACAGCGCCCAGAAATGTCACCTGATTTGGTCTGATCCCATCAACGAGCATACCATTAAATAACTGTAGGGCCGTTTCGCTCTCATTACCTTGCAAGCAACCATTCATCATAGTAGTCCAAGTGATTACATTCCTTTTAGGCATCTCACCAAACATTTCTTTTGCCCTCTTCAAATCCTTGTTCTGGATAAAACCGGTGATCATAATGTTCCAAGAAGCAACGTCCCTCATGGGCATCTTCATGAACAAATCCAGAGCTTCATCGATCCTGCAGTTTTGGGCGTATCCAGAGATCATGGCATTCCAAGACACAACATTCCTCTCTGGCATGGCATCAAACAACGCTCGCGCCTCGTCAACACTTCCACTCCGTGCAATGCCGGCAACCATTGTCGTCCATGACATCACGTTCCTCTCGGGCATTCTCTCAAACAGATTCCGGGCCTTATCCATGATCCCTGACCGTACAAGCGCTGCCAGAAGGATGTTCCAGGAACCGGCGTCCCTTACCGGCATACTATTGAACAGCGCGCACGCGTCTCCCATGCGGCCGGCGGAGGTGTACGCCTCAAGCATCGTGTTCCACGAGACGAGGTTCCTCTCCGGCATCCGCTCGAACAGCGCCCTGGCCTCATCGACGAGGCGCGCCCGTGCGTAGCCGGAGAGGAGCGCCGTCCAGGTGACCACGTTCCGGTGTGCATCTGGGCGGTCGAACAGAGCCCTGGCGTCGTGGAGCATGCCTTGGCGCGCGTACGCCGCGACCAGAGCCGTCCAGGACAACACGTCCCGGTCCGGCGTCCGATCGAACAGGTTGCGGGCGTCGGGGACGCGCCCGGCGGCGGCCAGCTCAGCGATTCGGCGGTTCGGGTCCTGGACATGATTCAACGCGTCAGCGGCAGGCGTGGAGGCGGAGGTGGCACTATGGTAAGAGAAGGTGGCACCGAGGCGGACCCCCGGTGCGCAGATGCGGCGCAGCGCGGCTGCCATGCTAGAAGCAGCAGCGACTCCAGCAGGCAGCAGCAGCGACAACGAGCGGGCGGGCCCCACGCTCGCGAAACCTAACAGCCCTCGGCTGGGGCAATTAGGCTGAATCATTTGGTTTTGTCTTTTAATTGTTGCTTTTCTAATTATGCTAAAACATTTTACATTTTGATACAAAGGGAGTACTTTTGACCCGAAACACTATGGTGTTGTCAACATGTTACTATGATTTGTCTTGAATAATTTCATGTTATTTGATCACATGTTTGACAAGTACTCCGTATTAGTTGTTTCAATTAGGAGATGATGCTCATTTTACTAAAAAGATCCATTTTTGGATCGAAATTTGATGTTTTAAAAAAAAATCAAAAACTTCACTAAATACCAAATGTGTCCAGTAGTAATCTGGAAAAGTTTGAACTTATTTGCGCTAAAAGGTTTAAGAGATAATGAATATTTAAAAAATATTGTTTTGTTTACTCGTGGTTAAGTTTTAGCCCACCCTCTATTTTCTTTTGGACTCGCCGTTGTGTGGACCTCACATGTAAGTCCAATTTGGTTCCAACTACACAATCTTTTTGAAAAATGACCGTGCAATTTGTTTTTCTCCATTTCGCCTTTTCTTTCTCATTCCTTTTCTTTCTCATTCCCGACATCCTTGGCCTGCGGGTGAGCTCAATCTTCAGCACCCCCACCCACCCCGAGTGTCCTGGCTGAGTTGAGCTCCTCTGCCCACGCCTCACTCATGGACGCAGGTCCAACTCCTGGACACGGGGCTTGGACGGGAAGAGGAAGAAGGGAGGCGTAATGCCGATCAGGCCAGCGCACACCACCACGCGGGCTGACTTAGGCCACAATACACCGACAGAAAATATGCCAGGTAGTTTGGTGCTCGACTTAGGCTACTGTATAGCCCTTAATCACTCTAGATTTAGCCTAATCCTCAATATTACTTCGTAGACAGTTCATAGCTGGATCATGCGCGTTGGAGACGTCGTGGAAGTTCATGCGCCGTCTCGAATGTCCCAAGCGACAGTCGGGCGTCGCCGGAGCAGATCTCCGCGGAGAGCGTGCCGGCGGGGCGGGCGCGGATGCTGCGGTAGCTGGAGGAGTTCCAGCGGCGCAGAGGCATGCCGGCGGAGTGAAGCGATGGGGAAAAGAAACACGGGCGCGGGGAAGAGCGGTTGAGCGGTGCGTGTCTGTCGGCGTGCTGGTAGCCGTGCGCTATATACCCCGCTCGTGCTGCCGCTTTTTCGCGCACGTGGGACGGCCAGGATTCTCCCAGCTCTACCAAACCCGGCCCTGCTCGAGGCTTTCTTTGCTTCGTACAGCGACCTCGCAAGTTATCCGGAAGAGTCCCCGCGTACAGCGACCCAAACCTCCCCGAAGGGTGAAAGGCCGCGTCGGACCACCGAGGCGGAGAGTGACTGAGGCCTACGCGCCAGCGAGCGAGAAAGAGCCCGACCAGCGCTGCCGCCGACATCCATGGCCGCCGCCGGCGACGACCCGATGGCGCTCGTGCGGGGGCAGTACGACGCCGACGAGCTCGCCATCGCCGGGGAGTTCCTCACCACGTGGCTCCCCTTCCTCTCCGCGGGGCTCTGCCCCTCCTGCGTCGCCTCCCTCCGCGCCGCGTCGACTCCCTCCTCCCGCCAGGTAACCGCGGCGGAAGAAGCATTCTTGGGCTGTGGACGGCCTGTCTAGGGTTTCTTGGCGCTCGCGTCTTGCATTCACCCCTCACCCAACTTTCTTGCAGCGGACGAATCACCGGCGCCGCAGCCGATTGATCGGATTGAGCCCTCGGGGTGGGACCTGGATCCGGCTACCCCGCAGCATCTGCCGTTCGAGCCCAGCGGGTGGGACTCGGATCCGCCTCCACCGACGCCGCCGCAAGGGCACCAGCAGCAGCCGGCGGCGGAGAAGCCAAGGATGTCGTGGGCGGACATGGCGCAGGAGGACGAGCTCGCCGCTGCTGCGGAGGAGGACGCGGCCGCCACGGCGGCCGACGAGGGGGAGGAGGTGGGCGAGCCGGGGAAGCCGAGGGCGACGCTGACGAGGGAGCAGCGGGAGCTGCATCGCTTTCGGAAGGTGGTGCGGAGGGACGATTTCATGTGCTATGAGAGGGTCAGGGGGCGCGGGCTTGTTAACATCCTCGCAGGCCTAGAGCTCCACGCCGGCGTGTTCAGTGCGGCCGAGCAGCAGCGCATCGTTGATTGCGTGTACCGCCTACAGGAGAAGGGCAAGCGCGGGGAGCTTGGAGGTGAGGCTTACTCTGATGGAAATTAAATATTGGTTTTTGTCATGGTGTGTTTTGAGTTCTGTATACTGGACTGTATGTCCATTGAGTAGAAAATCCAGAAAAATGTTTGCTTCTAGGGGTGAGGATTAGTCATCAGGATGCAAAGTTCGCGGCAAGTTATTTGGTTGTATTTGAGATGATTTGTGCTTCAGTGACATGACTGCTACTAAGGCTGTAGTACCCAGAGTATGGAATATGTTCTATGGAGCCGTATGGTTGGTTTTGATTCGAGTATGGACTATGTGACTTATTTAGAGACAACTTAGGAGATCTATATATGGATATAATAGTTACTGTCATGTAGAAGAATTTTCTTAATGTCTTTAAGAAAGCAAGTCCAGAGAATGACTAAAACATTTGTTTTGGGAGTTACGACCTGCATATTTTACGTTTATGTTATATTGTATGCTTGATCTTGACCCAAAGTTGGAAACTTTTGGCGTAGTTACCTGGTAGATTCCTAGACCAGCCTAGAAAACTAGCAGATTCAGCTTTGGCGACTGTAAACAATCAAAGTTGAGGAAGATAAATTGGTATTTGGTATTTTATCTGCGTCTTCATTGTAGGAACCAGTCGTGGGTTCAAACACTTAAAACTTGCATAGTATCATACAATTCCAATTCTAGAGTCTTGAAGTATCTCCCACAGTCCTGGTGATTATAGTGAAACCTAGTGAATAGCAATTTGCAAAGAAAATCTGCATCTTCTAGTACCTATCTTTTTAAATTTGCTCACATGCTTCTGATACAGTTGTCTTCATTCACATAAATTCCATTTACATAAATTTTAGGGTGTTAGTTCTGTATCGTATCCTATGTAGGATTCTCGATTATGGTTTCTGCTTCATTGTTTCTATGCTCATATACTGACTACTGATACTTTTAAATTAGCATTTTGTAAGCATGAATAACATAGCATGCACGCATGCCTGGTGTTTCTTACAGTCCTGCATCCAGTGATACCCATGCCTGAAGTAACAATGGTATGTAGAAATAGAATGGGTTGTCCTAACTACTTTACTTTTTAAAAGAAAACATTTTCTGGGTTGTTCTCACCATCGTTTCTTGATGGTCTTTAAATCTATTTGCCTTTTTTTTTAAAATAAATTCAAATCTGCACTATTGTAGAATGGGCTATTATCACAGTTGCCTCGTCGTAAAGGCGACACTCTAGCATGACCTATTCCTTGAAGCACTTATGTCCTTTTTTATGTCACCTATGGTTGTAAGGTTTACTAGAATTTCCCATAGCACTGAATATGCCCCGGCTTCCATACCAAAGTTTATGACCTTTGTAACTCACGCACACATGCCTTGAGTGCATTAACCTTATAACATATACGCAACCAGGAGTGACAGGAATGCAACCTTTTCTGATTGACCTTGCATTTATTCCATTTTCTTACTAGTGTATCTTATTTAAGGTTTTCCAGTTTTATTAGTGCAGTTTCCACCTTATTTAAAGAAATCAAATCTGAAGAAAAACGTGCTAGTTGCCTAACTGTTTAGTGATTTTTGAAAACGTGTTACTCCATCTGTCCCTATTTACATGTCCCCCTCGTTTTTTCCGTGACTTAAAGTTTGATCACTAATATAACCAATAATAAATTTATTAGAAACTTCTGACATTCTATCCACATTTTGTTTGTTAAATCAATGGTCAAACTTGGATCTCGACAAGCGTGTGCGCCACTTATATAGGGATGGGGAAAGTACTTTTTATATTTATCATATGCAATGCTAATAATGTTTGTTTCTCCGTTTATATTTCCATTGTTAACATGTAAATGTTCACAAACTCTTAACCCCCTCCCCCCTCTCGCCTTCCCCTTTAGCTTTCGTACTTTGTATGGCTAAACCTGAGAGCAATTATTTCCCCCCTTGTCAGATCGTACATATACAGAACCTGAGAAATGGATGCGTGGTAAAGGACGGGTGACAATCCAATTTGGATGCTGTTATAACTATGCTATGGTACTTACCTTATTCCTATTTCCATCTTGCTGTAGTTGCATTTAAGCATTAGTGAAGGCTATCTGTAAATTCATCTCAAACTTTTAATGACAGGACAAGAAAGGAAATCCACCAGGCATCATTAGAACTTTTGTTTCTGATCCGATCCCTGAACTATTTAAGGTCATGATCAAGAGAATGGTAAGGTGGCGTATTTTGCCTCCGGATTGTGTGCCGGACAGTTGCATTGTCAATATGTATGACCTGGAGATTGCATCCCACCACATATAGACAGCCATGACTTTGTTCGACCATTTTGTACTGTTTCATTCCTCAGTGAATGCAACATACTTTTTGGGTCAAGCCTGAAAATCGCCGGTCCTGGAGAATTTACGGGCTCATTTGCAATTCCTCTACCTGTCGGGTATGTTGGTTATCTCCTCTCAGTTTTCCTCTATGCGTATGGATATTATGTGCCATTCACACTTCTTTGTACCATGCAGTAGTCGTACTTGGTTATCTAGCGTATGTATAGTACGTATGTATAGTTTTGAATTGAGTCTATCTGAGATTTCAAAATATTGATAGCATATGAATTCAAAGACTTTCTCCATTTTCTTGCTGCGAATAATATTGCTTGCTGCTGACATCTTGTTATAGTTGCTTACTTGCACTTGACTATCTATGCGTGGATAGTTTCAAATTGGTTATATTTGTGGACATTCTCAAAGGTCTGATATCATATGAATACCAAGATTATGCAATGTCCCATTTGATAGTTGTAAATGATATTGCTTTGTACATGGCACAGTGATGTGCTAAACTTGTTAGCTTTTGACCTGAAGTTATGTTTCAAGTTTGCGCTAAGATGAGCTATTTTCTGTGATCTGTTATCTTTTCTTTGTTTCCTCACCTGAGTGTCATGATCTTACGTAATTTGTGCAGTGATCTCTTTAGTTTTATGCTGCAATTCTTCTGTTCCTTCACTAAACTAAATGTGAACATTCACAGGTCTGTGCTTATCATAAATGGCAATGGTGCTGATGTTGCAAAGCATTGTGTTCCAGCAGTACCATCCAAAAGGTTATAAATTGTATCTTTTGTTATTTTTCTCAACTTGGTTCATTTACCCTGTGACATGGGTACTCTGATGCACAGGATATCCATCACCTTCAGAAAAATGGATCCAGCAAAGCGACCATTCAGTTTCAAGGATGATCCGGAACTGCTGAATATTACTCCTCTTGAAGCAGCTCCACAAGAAACTAGCAGATCCTCAGATGACGGCAAAGGGAAGCAGCTTGACGTGCAAAATGGGACTCCTGGCAGCAGAACATCCAGAAGCAGGAAATCTAAAGGAAGAACATCTGCTGGAAAGGCTGGTTGGGGTGGCATTCTTGGAGACCAACCTCCAGAACATCCACAGAGTCCTATGACTAGCGCGAGCTCTGACAGAGAAGGGGACTCCATTGGGAGGTCGAGAGAGCCTGGATATCTGCAGAGTTCTGAGAGAGAACGAGTTCTGCGAGAGGAAGGGACTCCATTGCTAGGTCAAGAGAACCAAGATATGCACCGAGTTCGAGAGAGAAAGCGACTCCATTGGGAGGTCGAGAGAACCAAGATATCCGCGTGACGCACCTGGCATGCTGTCTCGCGGTGAGGATCTCAGAGACCGGCTGAATAGGCTGCCTCAAGAGCGGAAGCCTGGCAGCGGCGTGTTCTTCGTCAACAATGGCGCAGAATCTCAGGAAAGGAATCAACGAATGGAGCACAGACAGATTCTGATGATCAACCGCACTATGAAAGATGACATGGACTCCCTCTCCGGCGGAAGCCACGAGTCTTCAGACCAGCCTCGTGTTAGCTTACGGACCATACACAACAAACCGAGGAGCAGAATAAACCTGGATTAGTAGCTGTACTAAAACAATTGTTTGGACTCAATGTCTAAAAGGCCTATTGATACCTGGAGACTGGAAAGGAACTTTGATGAGCTGTGTACATTCCATGAACTGGATCCATTGATAGATAGTGAGGACCCTATTGTGTGTGTAGATAAGAGTTTTGTTATCGCTGGAATGGTGTAATGTGACTTGGCTTGTATGCTACATCGGCGAGATTGATGATGACTGAATAATTTTCATTGGGTCGGCCACAACATATGATGTTACATTTTGCATGGAAACTGTGATTATTGTTGCAGTTCTTTTGGATATTGTTAATCCAAATGGGGTTGGATGTTATGTCATGGATTGTCCGCACATTGGAAAGGAGACACTGTAATTTGCCAAAAAAATGCAGACAAAAGAACTGATTTGGAGATGCGGGGTATCGATCCCCGTCCCTCTCGCATGCTAAGCGAGCGCTCTACCATCTGAGCTACATCCCCTGTTGATATTCTGGGTCATAACTAGCAAAATATTAACCAAAGCAGTCTGGCTCGTTGGATGGTGTCCGAAAGCCTAGGTCGAACCTTGGACGACGCGGCGGCTGTTCCAGTCCGACTCCGACTCGCGCATTGCTTCCCGTCGCGGCACCGACTAGACTCGTGTTCGTTTTCTTTCCTGAACCGACCCGGCCGCACTTCATCGGTCGCGCGTCTATAATAGCAACAGAAACTCACGAGTCCACAACAAACAAAGCAAACGGAGCTTGGCTCTGATGGTTGGGTTCCCTGTGGTGGAACCAGCCCACCCAGGTTCAAGTCCTAGACTTGGCATGGGCGTTTGCATTTACCTGGATTTATTCCAGGTTTATCCGGCGCTATTCTTTCAGTGGTAGGTGGCGTGCCCGTCAACAGCGAGGCGCCTGTGGTGACTTCGTCAACCTCAAGATTTGCCGGCTCGGTCCTTCAGAGGTGCTCATAGGGGTAGGGTGTGCGTGTGTGCGTTCATAGGGGTGAGTGTACGTGCGTATTTGTGAGCGTCTGTGTTGTACTGTGTTCTCAAAAAAAAAAGAGTCCACAACAAACAAACGAACGCGTACGATTGAGATCTGAGACTTCCGCCGACACGACGGTTCCGCCCTAGCCATGATCTACTACGGCGACGGCGGCGGCACGATGGTCCTCCCGCCTCCACCAGGGCACCACGTCCTCCTGTCAGATCCCGCTGGCCGGACCCTGCCGATAAGCTACCCACCGCCGGCCGGCATGGTCCTCCCCGTGCCCGTGCCCGTGCACATGCATCCGCCGCCGTTGGACCAGTTCGCCTTCGCCGCCGCCGCCTCCCGCCGCCACCGCGCTCCGCAGGCGCCGGCGGTCGAGGTGCGGGACGTGTGGGGCTGGAACCTCGCGCAGGAGATGTCGGCCATCACGGCCCTCCTGCCCACGCACCCCGTGGTGTGCATCGACACGGAGTTCCTGGGCACGGTGCACGACTCGCCCACCCCGCGCCACCTGCGCGACCCGCACCAGAACTACGCGCTCGTGCGCAGCAACGCCGACAAGCTCAAGAAGCTGCTGCAGCTCGGGATCGCCCTCGTCGGGCCCGACGGCCGCCACCGCGTCGTCTGGCAGTTCAACTTCTGGGGCTTCGACGAGGCCCGGGACCCGCACGCGCCGGACTCCGTCGCCATGCTCAAGGCCCACGGCATGGACTTCGGCAGGCTCCGGGAGCACGGCATCGACCCGCGCGACTTCGCCGAAGTGTTCAACCGCTCAGGCCTCTCCCGCCGCCGCCCCGGCAAGGCCTCTCTACCCCTCACCTGGGTCGCCTTCTCGGGCTCCTACGACTTCGCCTACCTGGCCAAGGTGCTCCGCCGCGGCAAGCGCCTGCCGGAGAAGCTGGACGACTTCCGGAGCCTGGTGGGGAAGCTCTTCGGCCCATGGGTACTCGACGTCAAGTACATTGCCAAGACCTGCGGCGTGCGCGGCGGCCTGGACCAGGTGGCCACCGCGCTCGGCGTGGAACGCGCCGCCGGACGCGCACACAACGCCGGCTCCGACAGCCTGCTCACCGCCGACGTGCTGCGGGCCATGGTCGCGCGCTTCTTCGCCCACGTCGACGTGCGCCTGATGCACGGCGGAGCGATCGACGGCCTCGCTGTCTGAAACTCTGAATGGAGAGTTATGTACATAGAAATAATTTTGTTACTTGAAGGGAACCAAATGGTTTGAGTACTTGAGTTATCTTTGCTGCTTGGCGTTCTACTTTTTAACATGCTATGTCATCTCTGTTTCTTTGACCAAATAAAATAAACCCTGAAGCAGTAACAGATTGAGCACTAAATAGTAAATGTGTCAGTATGGAAACTACAAAACTAAGATGTTTTCATCACACATAGAATTATGTGTTTATTTAGATCAACCACATATTTCATCAATAGAAAATCAAGTTACATAAACAAACAAATGTGGAAACTAAAAGAAAACCAGAGATTATCTAAAATGTTCGCGAGTAGAGCCCCAAAGGATAGTGTCGTTGTATTTTCTGGGATAAATTTGTGTTCGGCGCACTCACGAACATTTTAGACAGATTCTGCCCTCGCCAAACAACGTTGCTAGCAACCCTGCTTCCTATTTTGTGGCTTGTACTATCTTTCGGTACTCGGGCAATCTTGAGGGATGCTTGATTTCGCCTATATTGGATGTGGTGGATGATGAATAAATACTGCCCGACAGGCCCCATTCGTCCTTATATACACGGTGGCAATAAGTGTTGCATGCCTCAAGTCGGTTTGTATGCTGGCTGAGATAAACGCTAAAAATTTAACAAGATAATTTAGATCCGACGATTGCAATCGGTTAAAGAAATAACCCGTAAAATTCACATGTAGATCTTGATATGGCTTTCACTTTAAATGGTTCTTTCGGGCCTCAACCTGGAGTCTGTGTACTTGAGCTGGGCCACCTCGTGCCAAGTGGGCCTCCTTCAACCTTTGATGGTCGACCCGAGACTCATGACCTCACCAATAGCCGCCGAATCTTTAGTGACTGCAGAAAAGTTTCTGCTTGCTCTACTCCGGCTTGCCGAATGAAGACGTTGTCTTCTACACACTAAGTTAAACCTACTTGCGCGACAATTCTTGATGCTGAAGCGATGGCCCCCCTAGTTTATCATCTCACCGAGTTCTTTGCACAACTTGACGAGATCCCCCATATTGTAATCTTGTATTTAAGATTGTAAAACGTGTTGTTTGGGAACTGGCTCGTCACCTGATACGGTGCGGCTTATCTCATATATATATGGGTGTACAAGACGTACAATCTCTACTATATAATACGAGTAGTGTTTCTTCCTACCGTTTTTTCGTCCGTCTTGGCTGGCGGTGGTACGTCCATACGTCTGACAGTTTTGAGCGATGGTCGCCGGTACGTTGTGTCCCTCGTGCATACGGACTATGTTCCCTCTCGTATCTAAATCAGAACGACCGTCTGATCCAGACTCCAACCCGCGAACGACTCCCACATCAGCCATTACCTGGGGACATGTCCGATCCAGACTCCAACAACCCTGGGATCTATACGTCAAGCTAGCTAGCTAAGGTAGTCATAGGGAAAAATAGCCAGGTGGCAAACACGTCCATGCATGTCCACCTGATCGATCAACCTGCCCGCTTGCCAACTACAGTAGCTTCTGTGTGCGCATTTCGGCGACCTGAAGTTTGTACATGGGATGTGGGATGTAAACTCTAATTTGTTTCTTGTTTTAATCAACGACAATGAAACCAAAACAATTGAAGAGTCAACCCAATTGGAAAAAAAATGCACACAAGGGAGGAAGAAATATACATATTTAGAAACAGAACAGAAGGGAGGAAACATGTGCGCGAGAAAGATAGAAATTTGCAAATATACCGCCAAAACAAAAACAAAAACAAAAACTATAAAGGAGAAAATTATAGCTGACCGCAAGTTTAAACGCAACAAACCATGTAAATTATTAATTCTCTGCATATATCGCAACAAAAGAGGTGGTTAGTGCACTTTAACATTAATGTATACCATGAGGTCATATGAGGTTGATTTATATCAAGTTATCACAAAGATAAGAATGTATTGTATCAACATACATGTTAACCATCCAATTACTTTTACTGATGTGTCAACTTGATTCTCATATGTGTACAAAAATAATAATACCTTACATATATCATTAAATTTGGGGTAAAAATCAGGTCGTGCCAGCTTTTTTAATTACATTGTTTTCTCAATCCCGTAGCAACGCACGGGTATTCTGCTAGTACAAGTTACAATGCACAGGAAGCTAATACAAAGTCTAATACCCTCCCTCAATCTTAACTGTACCCTGAAGTAATCAGTAAGTTAAGATTGCGTCTACAACGTTCAAAGAGAGGTAGTGACAGCGGCTTCGTGAAGATGTCAGCAATCTGATCTTTCGAAGAAATGAACTTGATTTGAAGAAGCTTCTGTGCAACACGTTCCCTGACAAAATGATAATCAACTTCGATGTGTTTCGTTCGGGCATGGAATACCGGATTCGACGAGAGGTATGTAGCGCCGATGTTGTCACACCAAAGGACAGGAGACTGATCATGAGAGACTCGCAACTCTCGGAGCAAAGACTGTACCCAAATGAGCTCTGCTGTGGCATTGGCCACAGCCTTATATTCAGCTTCAGTGCTACTACGTGACACTGTCGCTTGTTTGCGGGCACTCCAGGCGATCAAGTTGGGACCAAAAAGACTGCATATCCCCCGTGGATCGCCGATCATCCGGATTACCAGCCCAATCAGCGTCAGAAAATGCAGATAGCTGAGCAGACGGTGCTGGTCGAAGATGCAGACCATAGGCTGCAGTGTGGCGGACATAGCGCAATATGCGCTTAACAGCAGACCTGTGAGTATCCCGTGGCGCGTGAAGATACTGACACACACGGTTTACTGCAAAGGAAAGATCAGGACGGGTGATAGTAAGATACTGAAGGCCTCCAACAATACTGCGGTACACGGTTGCATCAGTGGCAGACAAGAGAGATCCCTCAACAGCAGAGATCGGATCAGTGGCAGACATAGGAGTAGTGGCAATCTTGCAGCTGAGCATACCCGCACGACGGAGAAGATCCATAGCGTACTTCTTCTGAGTGAGAGCAAGTCCACCATCAGGATAAGTAACCTCCAGGCCAAGGAAATAGTGAAGCTTACCCAAGTCCTTAACAGCAAAATCAGACCCCAGAGCTGTAACAAGACGGTCAGTAGCACTGTCCGAGGAGCTGACCACAATAATATCATCAACATAAACCAAGATGTACATAGTAACCTCTGGGCGCTGTAGAAGGAACAAGGACGTGTCAGCCGTCGAAGGCACAAAACCATGCTTGCCGAGAGCAGAACCAAGACGAGCATGCCATGCACGGGGCGCCTGTTTCAGACCATAGAGAGACTTAACCAGGCGACACAGATGATGAGGTTGAGCAGGATCAACAAATCCGGGAGGCTGTCGCATGTACACCTCCTCCTCTAAAATACCGTGCAAGAAGAGTTAGGCCAGTTTCAACTAAGTGACGGTGCTTGCGTTCAGCGGCACCGTTCTGCTGATGTGTATGTGGACAAGACACTCGATGCGAAATCCCAAGCTTATCAAAAAAAGTGTTGAGGTTGCGATACTCACCACCCCAGTCAGATTGAACATGAATGATTTTGTGCTTGAGAAGACGTTCGACATGCAATTGAAATTTGACAAAGACATCAAACACATCAGATTTGCGCTTAAGAAGATACATCCAAGTAAAGCGACTATAAGCATCAATGAAACTGACATAATAATTATGACCACTCACAGAAGTCTGGGCAGGACCCCATACATCCGAAAACACAAGTTCTAGAGGACTAGTAACCACTCGACTCGAAGAAATAAAAGGAAGCTGATGACTCTTTCCTTGCTGACAAGCATCACAAACTGCTAAATTCTTATTACTAGATAGGGTGGGAAGGTCATGCCGCTGAAGAACATGACCCACTATCGGAGAAGCTGGATGACCAAGACGCGCATGCCAATGGGAAGACGACGTGCGAACACCAGTGAAAGCTTGGGAAACCGCATCCAAAGCATACAGCCCCCGACAGTATCGACCTCTAAGGAGTACGTCCCTGGTTGCTCGGTCCTTGACAAAAAAATGAGACGGATGAAATTCAACCAAAACATTATTGTCAAGTGTAAGTTTAGGAACAGATAACAAATTACGAGTGACCGACGGAACGTGAAGTACATTCCGGAGTTGCAGTTTGCGAGGTGTATGTGTAAGAAGTGACGATTGACCAATATGGGAGATGTGCATACCTGCCCCGTTTGCAGTGTGAACCTGGTCGTTGCCGCGGTAGGGTTCATGCGTGGAGAGGCTGCCAAGCTCATGCGTCAGATGGTCCGTAGCACCCGTGTCCATGACCCAGGTCTGATCAACCGGATATGATGGAGTGTAGCCAGGCGCAGGACCCTGCGTGGCCATCGCCACTTGTCTTTCGTTGTTGCGGTCGTCGTTGCCGATGCCCAGGAAATCACGCTTGAAGCGACGGTGACAGCGAGAGGCGAGGTGGCCCACTATGCCGCAGAGTTGGCATGTGGGGCGATTGCCACCGTACCGCCCTCCCTGGTTGTTGTTGTAGTTGGGAGGAGGCGGTCGGGGAGCAGGTGGTGCAGTTGCAGGCGGACGATTTCCTCCTCCAGGCGCCGGAGGCGGAGGCGGACGAGGCGCGGGTGAACGGTATCCACCCCCACCCCGCGATGCTGCATGGGCCGAAAGGTCGGCGTGAGCAGGCAGAGAGCGACGAGACTCGATGCGCTGCTCGGTGCTGAGGAGGCGTCCGTACAGCTCACGTGGTGTCATCGGCGGCCGAGCGCCAATCACAGCTTCGTGGAGAGAGTCATACTCCTGATCAAGACCAGCGAGGACATAGGACGAGAATTTCTCATCCCGGAGAGGCTGGCCGATGGCGGAGAGCGTGTCTGCTAGGCACTTGATGTGGTTGAAGAAGGCAGTGGCGGTCTGATCGACCTTGCGCGCCTCACCCAGCTGACGGCGGAGAGCCATGGACCGCGCCGTGGACTGGGACGCAAAGCTCGCCTCAAGCGTCGTCCATATGTCCAGCGCGGATGCGGCAAAGAGAACCAGGCCAGCGACCCCCCCATCGGGATGGAGAGAGGATTGTAGTGCTGAAATAATGGCCTGGTCCTGGGCAACCCACGCTCGATGCGCGGGGTTAGGTGCCTGAACGCGAACGCCATCGGCGGTGACCGCGGTCACCGTGGCCGGCGGGCACGGGAGCGATCCATCGATGTAGCCGTCGAGATGGCGACTGCGAAGCAGCGGGAGGAACGCCGCGCGCCAGTGGAGGTAGTTGTCCTGCGTGAGACGCACCGTCACGAGATGCGCGAGCTGGAACGGGCCGGAGGCAGGATCGGAGAGCTGGAGATCACGATCTGGCAGCGATGAAGCGACTGGCGGCGGGGCGACCAGGGTAGGCGACGGCATGGCGGCCGCAGCAGTGGCGGCCGTGAGCACCAACGAAGCTGGTGGCGGCGCGAAGGGCAGCCTGCCTGGACCAAGGCGGTACTGCGTGGAGAACGACGAGCCGACGGAGAAGGATCCGAAGGGGCTCGGAGTGGTCATGCCGCCGGTTGAGGGTTGCGCCAAGAGGTGGGAAAGCGACGCCGGGAGGACCGACGGAGAGCTGGCGGCGGCGGACGATGAGGCAGCGATCGCGCCCGCGGACGTAGAGGCGGCGGCGGAAGCGGAAGACATCGTAACCTAATCTGATACCATGTAAAACGTGTTGTTTGGGAACTGGCTCGTCACCTGATACGGTGCGGCTTATCTCATATATATATGGGTGTACAAGACGTACAATACAAGTTACAATGCACAGGAAGCTAATACAAAGTCTAATAAAGATCTTATCAATTTAGATCCAAAGACAGGAGTAAGGTTTGTCTCATCTCGAGAGACATGAACCTTGGTAAAAATATGTGTCCATATATTACCTATTACTAGCAAAATGCCCGTGCGTTGCAACGGGCGTAAAATAAATTAATATTGTGTTTATTAATTTTGCTTTGAATCAACTCAATGTCCTTCCTATACTGAGCTACAAATACACTGCATTCTCTCCTCCATCTTGCAACCAACTGATGCATGTAAAATGCATACATGAACTTTGCACTTTAATTGCTTATATTCCAATCATATTTGCATCATATAAGGGTTATATCAATGTTTTATAATGATTTTTGGGAATATTCATCTATTTCCTATTTTTATGGAATTAACCCTGCACAGGCAGAAAACCCCGTTTTCTTATTTTAATGTTTCAGGGACCCAAACGTCAACGAAATCACCTGGAAATTTACGGGCGTCAATATTTGGAAGGAAGAAGACCTGTGGGCGAAGGAAGCGAACAAACGGAGGTCCGAGGACCAAACGGGGGTGGCCCACGCGGCCAGGTACTGTAGCCGCGTGGGGCCCACTCGTTCGGCCGTCGTGGCTCCGTTGCCGTCGATCTTCGCTCCACTGACATAGTCTTGACCTAAAAACGCCTATAAAAAAGGTCCCCCGACGTTCTCTAGAAGGAGCGCCGCACAAACACAGAAACATCGAAACGGAGATCAGGAGCTGCAGATTGGAGGGGGAAAACTCCGGCGGGGCGCTGCCGGCATGGTCTCCATCTTCTCCATCGACTTCTCCACCGTCTCCATGATGAAGAGGGAGTAGTCCACCTCTGAACTATGGGTTTGTGGAAGTAACTTATGTATCTCTCCTCTTGAGCTTCACTAATTAGCACCGTATGAGCTGCTGAACATGATTACGGTCACCGTTGTAATACCTTTGTGGTGGATCTTTATGAGTTAATATATGTGTGAGATTGCAATTGTTTTACTTCAGTTATGAAAGTAGATGCATATTATGTACCCCGTTCTTGTTTACTTGTTTTGATCAAGCATGTTTATGAGAGCGTGTGAGGGGGAACGTGTGCATTAGATGGAGTAACGGGGGGTGGCTAGTGCGGTGAACGTGAGAGAAAGTTCCGCGATCCACTTGGATATTTTACCTTACTTTGTTGCCTCACTAGGGATAAAAAGAAATACCTTGCTACGGAGATGTGGGTGTGACCATTGCCACTACTCCATGACTAGATCTAGCATGTTCTTATTTCAACTTCATGTCATGAAACTTATTGCTATGCTCTGATTTATCTTAATACTAAGGTGTTATGATTTAGTTCGCATCTTAGTGGAGTATAAGAGAGATTAATAACCAAAAGATCTCTATGTTAGGACGTGATGCCCATATGATTATAACTTGTTATGAAACTTTGTTGCAATCTCATATGTTAACTTTTGTGTTCCATTGTCCACCACATCATTAAAGAGAGAGTGCATTTGTGAAACCATGAACCCCAGTCCATTTTTAATCATAAGAAACACCTTTCCAACACCATATACCACTTTTCCATTTTCAGCCATCATTAAATCCGAAAATACAAAAATACTTTTCATCTTGCGTACATCATTCAAAAACCCAAAAATATCATTTATCATTGCATCCACCATCATTGCATATTTATTTCTTGTTTGCATTGCATAACTATCCTGATATCATTCTTACACCTTGTGCTTGACAACCACAGGTGAGGTTGAGGACCAAAACATCTAACCTTGTTTTGTAGGTAACCAAAAGAAGGATAAGAAGATAAATCTACCACTTCAGATTCCCCGAGAGTTCGATATTAAACCCTCGAGTCACCCCTCGTGGGGAAAACTGTCTTCCACTTACTATACACTCTGCACTTGGAGTCTCAACCTAATCCTGTTTACTTTTGCAGGTATCAAAGCCTTGCTCTTCGAGACCATCACCAACACTTCCCATTCCACGTACCAACCAGCCATGTCTTGTTCTGCTGCTCACCCGGTGATGCTCTCCCTTGCTCTTCTCCCCTGCATGGATTGATTTTTCGTGCCGGCGGCGATGACAACAATAAAGAACTCCAATCACTGTCACCCATATAGCGAGGAGCAGATAATTAGGGACAAGCAGAAACAACAGAATTCTCAGCGACAAGCAGCAGTAATTCTCTCAGAACAAACAACAGCAGACAACAATAGCAGCAGATAATTACTGCTTAGCTCATGTTGTGCAATCACACACACCACTCGCAACCAGCAACAGCCGCAAAGCACATTGAGCCGCACCAATCTTTCCGTGTCATCTCTCTCACTAATCTATTTCTTCTTACTGATAAGTTTTGATACAGCAGTGGGTAATGCCCATCTCAAACATTTAGCCTACAGTTAAAAATAAGTAATGGAAACTTGATGCCTTTAACCAAGAATATCCTGGGAGGATGGGAGTCCAATTGGCTTCGTTCAGCATATAAAATTATTTGTTTAGCAACATAATGCAAGCAAATGTATAGCACATTGGTGAAATATGAACAATAAGATAGAAGATCAAACCTGAAGTGCAGCTTTTTGTGGAACAATATTTGATATCAATTAGTGAACCTTGAAACATGCCATGTTCTTTTGCCTCCATGACAAACATCTGTGAAAAAGTCTTGATCTGTTAAGGCCATGTCATGGCTTGTGAGCATCACATTAGATGGTAATTCCTATTTGCATTGATGAATAAATAAAGTACAATAACAGACAATGCTCTAAGACAAGCAAAACAAAGCTATTCCTGGATATGAAAGAACAAAATATATAATAGCGAACATATGTTACGCATATCAAGGTGGAAGAGCTGAGATGTGTACGTCATATATGAGAAGGGGCGGCTTGAAACTGTCCGAAAACTGAGATCGCTGAGATATTCTTACAGTGTTTCCCAAAAACTGTCCGAAATTCAACTACAACCTCTCAAAAAAATTAACAAGAACATTTACCTGGTAGAGTGGTAGGATCAAATAAAAAACTCGAGCTAGTCCTAGTACACTGTTCAGCCGACGACCGGGTCATCGTTGACTATCCTCTGCCTGAGATCGACCTCTGCCACTAATTAGCTGATCGCACACGCATCATCCTCAAGCTAGCCTACCTCGTGTTCGGCGTGCCAACGCACTGCACCTACCGCGTTGACACCGGAGCGTAGTGAAATCATCAAGGTAAAGAAAAAACGAGCCGAGAGGATCGAGTAAGTTACCAGGACGTAGAGCGTGCAGGCGAGGATGATGGAGCGGTAGGGGCCGAGCCAGGACTCGGCTACGAAGGCGCCCAGCAGCGGCATCAGGGCGGCCGTGCCCGACCACGCGTTCACGGCGGCCGCCATGGTCGCGTTGGAGTGGCCCAGCGGGCCCGTCAGGTAGGTGATCAGGTTCGCCGACACGCCAAAGAAGGCGAAGCTGACGGAGATCTCCACTTCCTCTATCCCCATCAGGCCGGGGAAAACTTCAGGGCACCGGTGGAGTGGTAAAGTTGATGGAGGCAATCGAGGTCCGCTCGATTCGGGCCGACGAGCCAATCACCCGGGGATTCAAGAGCTCCTGGGGAGGCGTCCGGGGCGTGGGGTAGCAGGGAGCGGCGGCCGGAGTCGCGAGGCGGCGGCAGCGGCGGAAGGCTCACGCACGGCCGCACAGCAACCTCCCCCGGCACCTCCATGGCTGCGGCACTCTTCCTCACCAGTCACCATCCGATATAGTTTCTCTGGCAAGGAAGAAGATTGGCAGGGGAGGACCGTCCCGGCGGACTCGAGTCACGGCCTCCCGCCCTCACGTGGACAGAATACCGAACCGATCATTATGACTTGGCGGTGGCATATGGTGTAATATTTTCTGACTTAGCCTAAGGCTGTAAGGGTAAAATCGGAAATCTAAAAAACGTATCATCACCTCCTCAAGCCGTATTATATAGTAGAGACTAGTGAAATGCCCGTGCGTTGCGACGGGCTTAAAATAGATCACACGCCTTATGTTTTAAGTAAAATCGGATTTTAGTTCCATCATTGGTCCAAAGTATGCGGGCTTTCTCTCATATTTCAATTCTCTTACATGTCCATTATACAACAATCCTCACAGAAGTTAAAAAAAATAGTCATCACTTACATTCTAATTTTCTTTGTATACATCGTGGCTATCCAAAAGTATCACACATTATTTTATCTGACCCACAACCAAATAAATCTCAGAGTAAGAAAACATAAGTGCACACAGAGCAACCTCAAGGAATTCAAAGTAAACTTGTGCTCAAATGAAAGAGCGGGTACAAAAAAGAGGGAATGTAAACAATACTAGTGAAATTCGGCGCGACGGCACGCCGCGCCCTTTAAGAGGAATTTTAGAATTAAAATCAAGTCATGTAAGTATGTACTGTATCGCTGTTTTTGTTGATCAAGATGCAGACTTTATGGAATTATGGCTGATTTCAGCGTGCGTGTAGAGGTGAATAAAAAGACGGCAGCTCGAAATATTAATTTTGTCGTTAGGTACGAAATGCATGTCTAATTTCTGAATAAACGTGTTTGCTTGCGTCTGAGTGGGAGAATGTTGGAAAGTCCGAACATTTTGTTTGGAGCAGGACCACTGAGATGAATCTTCCCGTTTAAAATATTTTTGCATTTTGTGATAGTGCATAATTTGGACATTTTTATGAAATTTGTGGGAACGATTGGAATAAGTGGCCGCCTTCTATTCGTCGGGGGAGGCTTGCAATGGCGGCGGTCCGCGTCGGCGCTGGTGGCGGCTCCGTCCGAGAGCCTAATTGCAAACGATGCATTTATTTAATTTAACTTCATAATTAGAGAAAATGCGTTTAGATTATCTCCAAGTATTTACCAAATTGAAATGTTCAAATATGTTTGTATTTTGTCATAAATAGTTAGCATTTATCGTTCTGAGCATTTTGATATATTATTCATATTTTTCGGATGGACAGACTTAAAGTTGTTGATTTTACAACATTAATCATTTTCTGGAAATTGTTTAAACAAAAGACTCTTATGCAAAAATGTTTTATTCCGGAGGACCGAGTTACATTTTTTGGAAAGTGCGAGGACTGTACTGCAAGAAAGAGGCGCCCGTAGGACCGAGGCACATTTTTTGGAAAGTGCGAGGACTTTGTTGCAAGAAAGCGGCGGCCGGAGAACCGAGTTACATTTTTTTGGAAAGTGCGAGGAATTTACTGCAAGTATGCGGCGTCCGTAGGACCGAGTCCCATTTTTTGGAAAGTACGAGGACTTTACTGCAAGCAAGCGGCGTCCGGAGGACCAAGTCACATCTTTTAAAAAGTGTGAGGACTTTAATGCAAGAAAACGGCGCGCACGTCGGCCGTGGACCGTCGGATCGACGATCCACGGCGCGGAGGCAACCGGTCACTGTAGCTTTCGCGACGCTACAGTGCCCGGGGCACTCACATGCCGCGATTCTCAGCCTCCTTAATATATTTAGGTATGCTATTATATCATGCGAGAGCCAGCATGTGAACCAGGGGGCACTGGGGCAGCAGATGGCAGAGCCGACTACATTGTGCAGTTTCACCCGCCCAGCCCCCCAATCTCGAATACGATGGACTTGATTGTGTTGTGTACCTAATAGATAGCTCTCTACATCAAATATTCGAAGTATATCTTGATCATGATTCTCTGAACTCTTGAACAAAATCTGCAATAGCAGAATCACATGCCTCTTTATCCAATAATATAGGTATTCATATCCCAGCAAAATTACAATCGATGCAAATATAGATATTCACACCCAAAAATACAACGATTATAAAGTGATTCTTCATGCAACTGGGTCTAAATTTTTTTTAGATACAAGGCCAAAGGCCCAACATTAAATTAATAACGCCGAAACGGCGACAAGGATACAGAGTGCTGAACCCAGCTTACACCAACGAACTACACGCACCCACAGAAGATACAGGACAACCGAGGAAACTCCGGCGAGGCGGGTCTAAATTAAACTACGCTCCTTATCCAAATATTATGTCTCGCATATGTAGGTAGCTGAATCTAAAAAATCAACCATTGACTACAAATCTAGCATAACAGCCCAACTTGCGAGCCACTGGCCGCAACTCTTTTTGGATGAAATATTGCCGAGATCCATTATTTCCTCCAAGTCGACCGTCATCATAAACTTGGCCAATATAAGTCGAACGAGAGACTCAAATTTGACTATTTGTCAACGTTGAGACCTTTAAAAAAAAATTGTGTCGCACCATATATTTCTTTCATATGCTATTTTCCACCGCATTTTCTTATACAGTTTTCAAGATGTAATTATAGTAAAAATTTATGAGATTCAATCAGCAAATCATCCGAGCTGAATAGACAAATTTATCAGATTCAATCAACAAAGCATTGAGGCTGCATAGGATCTTTACCAATTTTTTCCAGAACACACGTATCGTTCAGTAGATAGCATGTGCGTGGATCCTGGTCATGGACCTGGACCGCGCTCAGAGGAGCATCTCGTTGCTGCCCAAGGCCTCCCGTTGAATCAAGAAGGAGGAGCTCCACGGCCGCTCGACACATTCTGAACCTCGACAGCATCCTTGACTACGCCGCCGCTTCTGCTGCTCTTTCCCAGATGCCGCCACATTCTGGATTTCTGGAACATGCCACCCCATGAAACATATTTCTCCCACACATTGAACGGTGGTGATTCCTTTCTGGTCAAATCATCTCCTGGGCACCGGCGAAAGCAACCCAGAATCACTTAAAATCCAACACATACATCTTCTATCTCTTAATTAATCGTTTTTACTTCCCCTGAGCTCCCCAATTTGTACGTACAACAACACGGGAGAAGGAAAAGGGATCGAGTACTCGTTCCTGGAAGAGGAAGGTGAGACGGGCGAGGGGCGCGGTGCAGGTCTTGTTGACGACGCCGGCAAGCCCGCCGGCAGCCAGGTGCGACGCGGCGTCACCACACAGGGAGGGTGGGCATACCGTGGGAGGAGACGGGGAGTGGCCCGACAACGGCTAGAGGTGGGAGTGACGGCGGCGGAGAGAAGTACGTCGACAAGTTGGGGGCTGAGAAGTATCCGGCCGCCGCTCCTAGCTCTAGCGGCCACGACGCCCTGGCCTTCATCCTCGCCGAGTCCAGGAGGTCGACTTCGAGCGCATCGTCGTTCGTCGCTGGTGGGCCCATGGCCTGATGCCCCTACACCTCCGCTCGTGCCGGGCACCCGGGCTGCCCCGGCTCGCGATAGAACGAACCGTTATTTCTCATAGGCGGTGGCAGTTGTCATAATTTGGACTGAAATATAGGGGCGGCGACACATCACATAATAACGAACCGTCTATTTTACTTAGCGGTGGCACATAATGTAATATTCCGAAACCTATAGGGTAGAATAGGAATAAAAAGCGTACCAACCATCACCTCTAGCTATACTATATAGTAGAGATGCCGAGTCCTAGATCTTAAAAAATAAGCGTACTTTCAATCCTTTGGAAGTACGGTTGCCGAAGTATCTAGAAAATATATTTTGATAGAATCTCATGAAGAAGCTCCATGATAATGATTTTTCTTAACTTGGTTTGATTTTGAATCTTTCGGGACATGTGATTCCCACCTACTCAGCAAGGTGACCACTCCTCCTTTCGCAACGAGTTGTGAGAGTGCCTATGACTTGTTAAGACTCATATATACATACTGATGTGTATAGACAAATGAGCACAATGGTCAGAGGTGGTTATCAGTACTTTATTACGCTCACTGATGATTATTTTAATATATATGTATGATAAGTTGGAAACTGAAAGTTCAAAGAGTTAAAAAATGAAGTACAAAATAAAATTGATAAAAAAAACTTTTACGATCTGATCATGGAGTTGAGCATTTGCGACACAAGTTTGATGACGATCGAAAGAGCTATGAAATTGTTTCATAACTCATATCGCTAGGTACACTGTAGAGGAACAACGTATCATAATATGAGTAATCAGACCTTGTTGGATCTACCCTTATCATTTTGGGTTTTTTGATATAGAATTGTAGCGTTAATCCGAGTACCATCTAAATTTTTGGAGAATACACCTTGCAAATATAGACTAGGAGGAAACGCGGTCCATATTCTCAGTTGGGGTTGTGAAACATTTGTCAAGTGAATTCAGTTGGGACAGATCACACCAAAGTTAGAAAAATGTATATTCATGGAATATCCAAGTGAAACCTTAGGTAAGACTTCTATAACCGAGAACAAAGTCAAGTGTTTGTTCCTCATAACAGTTTCTTCATTGACAAAGAGTTACTTAGTCTTGGAGTCATCGGGATATCATGCAACTTGAAACAGTTCGGGATAAACCACATGGTAACGACTCAGGTGGTGGTGCCTTGGATGTAGAACTAGTCAGGGAACCCGCTGTTGAAGTCGCGACACAGACCGTTGCCGATGTGGCTTGCCCCACGGTCACCCATTTGTACACATGCTATTTTTTCATGCATATTGAGGCGCGGAGCAACACTTAGCTGCGACGAACTAGCTGTGACGAACCAGCCTGCACAGTCAAGTGAAGGCCAGTTCATACCCAAGGACCAAGATGGAGACAACGCTGAAGCAGACACTACAGGAAAACGGATAGTTGCCTACGGCTTTTTAGAAAAGCTGTCGGCATACGTATGGCCGTCGGCAACTATGTTGTATGCCTACGGCTTTTCAAAAAAGCCGTAGGCATATGTTTGGCCGTCGTCATACAAGTCTGCATCCGTTACCAAGCTGACGGCGCCACCTATACGCCGACGGCCACCTTATTTAGGCCGTCGGCATACAACTTTTTTTTCCAAATAAATAATCTGTGAGTTTGTATGCCTACGCCTTTTTGTGAAGTAATTTTTTGAAAAGTTTGTCAAAACTCAAGTTTACCATTTTTTCTAGCAACTAATACACATAAAAGGACTCCATGCCAAATGATTTCTTTTTTTGAGTATTTTTCACTTTCTTTTATTTTTTTTGAAAAAACGGGCAAAATGGCCGCCATGTCTATTCATTGAAAGGGGTCGAATTATTCAAAACTATCGATGGTTCTGTGATATAACCACTACTGTGTAACTTAAAATTATTTTTGTCAAATTTTCAGAGCAAACTATCACACAGTTGTAGTTCAAAATTGAATTACTTTTAGAAAATAGGCATAAAGTCGTTTAAATAGGAAAAAATTAGGTAGAAAGCGAGAAAATTCGTAATACTCGGGGATTATCGATCACATATGGACTACTTTGTGTGATAATTGTAAGGGTTACAATTTGCACCATATTTTTTGTTTGCTTCATAAAAAAAGTCATTTTTGGCACTTAGAAAATGGAAAATGATATTTCTAAAAATAATTTGACAACTCAATTCGGCAACATTGTTTCCCATACCAAGATACATCTATGTGTCAAATATGAGCACTTTATCACAAACTATGGCATGGGAATGTACAATGGCGTTTTGGCTCCCGGGAGCACATGCTCCCGGTATGTTCAACAAAATTGAACAAATTGAAAAATATTCAAAAAAATCCGAAAAAAATCATGCACGTACCTGACGATGTTACGCACGACCGTGTCAAATTTCGGACCGAAACGACATCGTATGCGCCCTGTGCAAAAATGACAAAATTCTGACAGAAAATTCAAAATTTTGGATCTCATATTCTGACAGAAATTTTGTCATTTTTGCACAGGTCGCATACGATGTCGTTTCGGTGCGAAATTTGACACGGTCGTGCATGACAATGTCAGGTACGTGCATGATTTTTTTCAAATTTTTTTGAACATTTTTCAATTTGTTCAATTTTTTTGAACATACCGGGAGCATGTGCTCCCGGGAGCCAAACTCAATTTCCGATGGGAATGGCCATAGCTTGGTAATTTGGTTTGAAACCTATACATGTTTACAGATGATAGACCTTTTTGTGAATGATTGTTTTGGAAAGTTTGTAAAAACTCATGTTTAGTATTTTCCCTAGAAACTAGTACACATAAAGGGACTTCATGCCAAAGGATTTCTTTTTTGAGTATTTTTTCACTTTCTTTGAATTTGTCGAAAATTTGTCAAATTGGCCGCCATGACCATTCATTGAAAGGTGTCGAATTTTCGAAAACTATCGATGATTCTGTGATATAATCATTAATTGTGTACCTTAAAATTATTTTTGTCAAATTTTCAGAGCAAACTATCACATAGTTGTAGTTCAAAATTGAATTACTTTTGGAAAATAGGCATAAAGTCATTTAAATAGGCGAAATTAGGTAGAAAGCGAGAAAATTCGTAATACTCGGGGATTATCCATCACATATGGACTACTTTGTGTGATAATAGTAAGGGTTACAATTTGCATCATATTTTTTGAAGTTGCTTCATAAAAAAAGTCATTTTTGACACTTAGAAAATGAAAAATGATATTTCTAAAAATAATTTGACAACTCAATTTGGCAACATTGTTTTCCATACCAAGATACATCTATGTGTCAAATATGGGCACTTTATCACAAACTATGGCATGAGAATGGCCATAGCTTGACCATTTGGCTTGAAACCTATACATGTTTATAGATGATAGACCTTTTTGTGAATGATTTTTTTGGAAAGTTTGTAAAAACTCATGTTTAGTATTTTTCCTAGAAACTAGTACACATAAAGAGACTCCATGCCAAAGGATTTCTTTTTTTGAGTATTTTTTCACTTTCTTTGATTTTTTCGAAAAAATTGTTAAAATGGCCGCCATGACCATTCATTGAAAGGGGACGAATTTTCCAAAACTATCAATGATTCTGTGATATAATCACTACTTGTGTACCTTAAAATGATTTTTGTAAAAAAAATCAGAGCAAACTATCACACAGTTGTAGTTCAAATTTGAATTACTTTCGAAAAATTGGCATAAAGTCATTTAAATAGGCGAAATTAGGTAGAAAGCGAGAAAATTCGTAATACTCGGAGATTATACATCACATATGGACTACTTTGTGTGATAATTGTAAGGGTTACAATTTGCACCATATTTTTTGTAGTTGCTTCATAAAAAAAGTCATCTTTGGCACTTAGAAAATGGAAAATGATATTTCTAAAAATAATTTGACAACTCAGTTTGGCAACATTGTTTCCCATACCAAGATACATCTATGTGTCAAATATGGGCACTTTATCACAAACTATGGCATGGGAATAGCCATAGCTTGGTCATTTGGCTTGAAACCTATACATGTTTATAGATGATAGACCTTTTTGTGAATGATTTTTTTTGGAAAGTTTGTAAAAACTCATGTTTAGTATTTTCCCTAGAAACTAGTACACATAAAGGGATTCCATGCCAAAGGATTTCTTTTTTTGAGTATTTTTCACTTTCTTTGATTTTTTCGAAAAAATTGTCAAAATGGCCGCCATGACCATTCATTGAAAGGGGACGAATTTTCCAAAACTATCGATGATTCTGTGATATAATCACTACTTGTGTACCTTAAAATGATTTTTGTAAAAAAGTCAAAGCAAACTATCACACAGTTGTAGTTCAAATTTGAATTACTTTCGAAAAATCGGCATAAAGTCATTTAAATGGGCGAAATTAGGTAGAAAGCGAGAAAATTCCTAATACTTGGGGATTATCCATCACATATGGACTACTTTGTTTCATAATTGTAAGGGTTACATTTTGCACCATATTGTTTGTAGTTGCTTCACAAAAAAGTCATTTTTGGCACTTAGAAAATGGAAAGAGTTTTTAAGAAGTCAAAATTTCTCTTTGACACCATTTTTTTATTATAATGAAGGATCAACAATCACCATATCCAAACTTAGTAGTAATATTTCCTAATTTATTTTCTTTCTAAACATTTATTGGAAAGAGTTTTTAAGAAGTAAAGAAAAGAAATACGTTAGAAAAAATATGGGTGGCAGACGAACTGGGCTGGCCACCAAAGCCCATCCATAGCCCACCTATCCCCAAACCCTAATTCCACTTCCACCACACCACACACGACCAGACCCCCTCCTTACCTTATCCCTTCCTCAGCCACCCGCAGCTCGACCCCGCCGCCTCTCTCCTGCTGTCCTGCATCGCGAGCGCCACCCGCTCTTCCTCGCGTGGAGCCGCGCCGCCGGGCGCTATCGTGAGCTGCGCCGCCTCCTCCGGCCAAATAATCCCCACCCAAACCGCTCCCCTCACCAGTCTCCCTCGAGATGTCGCCGCTGCCTGCCCCCAGTCCCCTCCCGCCTCCTTGGTCTCCTCTGTTCTTCTTCTTTGCATGCGTGCTAATGGATGCTCGTTACCGCAGACGGGCACATGAACCTGGCGGTGACCTTCGGGCTGTTCCTGGCGAGGAAGTTGTTGCTGACCAGGGCGGTGTTCTACGCCGGTGGAGGCGCCAACACCGTCGTGTCCGACTACACCAAGGTCGACGGCATCGGCGCTGAGATCATCGGTACCTTCGTCCTCGTCTACACCGTCTTCTCCACCACCGATGCAGCTCTGCCCAGGCCCAGCTCCGCCCGCCTCTAGCGCAGCTCCGCCCGCGCCGTCCTCCGCATCCTCCGCCGGCGAGCTCCTTAGGTATCGTTCTCAACCTCCTCCCGAGCTGAAGTAATCCTTGAAAATTCTCTGTTAATTTTCCTTGCTCTGCAGTATTAAATTAAATGAAAATTGCTTCCTTTTCCCGTAGTGTGCATGCCATTACAGTAGGAAACTTGCTTGAATACCAGTAGCAGCAAATACACACAACAAATTACAGTAGGAAAACCATGAGTAGTTGATGGATACATGTGGTAGTTCGTCGGTTATGCTTTGTGCAAGCAAGCAGTACTAAGTTTTCTTGGAGTAGTAATAATTTGCTAGGAGTAAATTTTACCACTGAACTTGCACTTGTTATTTTACAAGTGGAGTAATTTCCAGCAAGCTTGCTTGCAAAATTTACTTGAGTATTATACTCCTGGTCAGTAAGTTTAGTGCAAGTTTAGTAGTCTTGCTTGCATTAATATCGTGCAAGTTTAGTAGGCTTGTTTGATATGAGTTCATTAGGCTTTTCTTGCATTACAGTAGCAAGTTCATTTTTTGTGCTTTGTGTAGCAAGTTCTTGCAGCTGTACTGAAGGATGCTTGCCTTTTGCACCTGGAGTTGCTCTGTAACCTGAAATTCCTTGGGCGTTTTTTGGGGTTTTATCGGAAATCTCTTAACATAATCTGGGGTTGGGTTGATGTTGTTTAATTTTTGTAGGGGACATGGAAATTGATGGAGAGGATGGTGGTGGTGAGGCACCCATGGAACTTGGAACCTACCTATTCATGTCTTGTATTCTTGGTAGTGTACATATGTTG
Organism: Poa pratensis; assembly: GCA_947311845.1. NCBI lineage: Eukaryota > Viridiplantae > Streptophyta > Magnoliopsida > Poales > Poaceae > Poa > Poa pratensis. The sequence goes on from CAMZMU010000044.1 coordinate 27,680,031, forward strand.
TCATTTGATTTATCTTGATATATGTGGCTGTCATTACCATATTGGTCATTTATCTACACGTGGCTGAATATTGTGTTGCTGTATTGAGTGTATAGTGACAAGTTTAAATGTTAATTAATTGATAATTTCGAATTCATCAATTTAGAGCACACTCTAATGCATAGGTTTATCAATTTTGTAGGTTTGTTGCCTTCCAGTTCGGAAGCATCAGGATAAGACCGTCCAGGTAACCCCTTGTCTATGCTTTAATTTTATATGCCTACAGTAGAATATTTTAGTATATTTCATAGCTGGGAGCATGGTAGCTAGCTTACTTTGGTACATGATGTCGATGAAATAAAGTTAGAAATATATTTTGGTAGTATCTATAGTATCTAACTTGCTCTTCGGCAATAGTGCTCTAGGAGCAATGCAAAGTTTAATGGCCTACAGTTTACCTTGTCCAGCAAAATTCAAATATTCTATTATGGTAATGGAAGGAAATAAGGAGATTTAAAGATTTACACCACGGATATGTATAATTTTGTGCTCAATTTGCATCCCCATGAAGTCTGCTTGTATTTGCATTCCATTTTTCGTTGTTTTCTAACTTTATGTTTTGGGTATCTCATTCTTCAGTTTGATGGCAGGAACCATAGTTTTGATGATGATGGGTGGCATGGAGCAGGCCATGGAGGCATAACTCTGTGACGATGCGTCCCTCCCTCTCTAGGTTCAACCTCTCACCTTTGTCGTGCATAGTTCCCTCTGATTGTTGGCATACATGCGTGAGTTGTATGTAACCATAAATTTCCAAGATTCAGTATGTTTTGGGCTGTGCAAGTGTAGTGCTTTCGCACATCATTGATTCAGAGATCCAACATTCTGATGAGTTGTATGGAACTTAAATGCATTCTCCCGAGAAGATTGTTTCTTGTATGTGTGCTTCTATCATGGTCGAATCATGCCTGTAATTATGGTTGAATCATGCCTGTAATTGTATCTGTGAACTGCTAGGCTTTTTATTGCCTTTTTTTTGTTTCTGGTCATCAAGAATGCCGACGGCAAAAGCCGTAGGCATACACATAGACGGAAATGACAAGGAGGTGCCACGTGGTGGCTATATGCCGACGGCCGGGCCGTCGGCAAACATGTTGACGCCGTCAGACGGCCGTGTCTGTTAGTTGGTTTGCCGACGGCCAGAGAAAACCGTCGGCACAGATGTATATGCCGACGGCATTTGTATGCCGACGACATTATGCTAATATGCCGAGGGAGCAGAAGGCGACGGCCTTTGCCGTCGGCATACACATTTTGCCGTCGGCATATTGTATGCCGACGGCATTTGTGCCTATGCCGACGGTATTTGGCCGTAGGCATATAGATGTTTTCCTGTAGTGAGAATCTTCTTCTGTGGCGGCTAGGGGTTGACCCATGTACGAAGGCTAGTTTGACATGACACTTGGGTCCTGATCTGGCACGATAGGAGGCGAGATTGACTTCAGCGCGAAGGATTGATGAGACCCACTCCAACACATAAGGAAAGTGGACTCCAATCGTAGGGCGGCTAGGACGCTTGGAGTCCAATTCCAGTACGAAGCCAAAGACTTGCCTAGTTTAGTGTAGGTGTTGTACTCGATATCAAACATGTAGACCCCTTGCTAAACTATATGAACGCACAAACAAATCAATCGTATATGTCATACATCAAAGTATACCGGCACTAGTAGAAAAAAGCTTATAGGTGAGATGCTACCAGTGGCGCACAAGCTTTCCGGTGCGCCACTGATAGTCTCTCACCTAGTTTTGAGGATTTGGCAGAATATACCTGTGGCGCACAAGATTTTGGTGCGCCACTGGTAAAAATTTACCAGTGGCGCACCGAAAACCTTGTGTGCCACAGGTAAGTTTCACCTAAACTTGGGAAATATCGGGGGGAGGAGAGAGACTACCAGTGGCTCATGGGGAAGTGGTGCGCCACAGGTAAATATAGAGGAGAGAGACTACCAGTGGCGCACCGGGCAGTGGTGCGCCACAGGTAAATATTTTATCAGTGGCGCACCGTGGTGTCGTGCGCCACAGGTATTTCTCAAAAGACATTTTAAAAAGGAAGAGAAAGTATTAGTGACGCTCAAATATAGGGTGCGCCACAGATACCTCCACGGACCGAATCAATCAGCCGTATGCACGCGCATCTCTCTCCGGCCCTTTTCCTCTCTCTCCTCGCACATGCATGCATCGATCGCATCTTGTCCTCTCTCTCCTGGCAACCGCATGCATCTTATCCTCCTACTCTCTCTTCTCACGCACAGTTCACACACGCACGCACACGCCCAGATCCCCTTTCTCTCTCCTCTCACCACCATCGCAGCTTGCTCGCCGCTCGCCGCAGCTCACTCTCCCTCGCCCCGGAGCTCGTCCTCCCGCCCTGACCCTCCCGTCCGCCGCCCCGCAGCAAGCGCCGGCCTCAAGGACCACGACGGCCGCCTCTCCACAGCCGTGCCGGTGCCGCCACCACGCTCGACTCGCACGCCGCCTCCCTGCACCTCCACCTCCCACCTCCGCTCTGGCCCGCTGCCCCGGCACCGCAGAACCACCCCGAGCCCCGAGGTCCGCCGGACCCATCCACACCAGCAGGAGGGGGTCGAGGTCATCGCGGCACGGCCCCCGCCGGACCCAGCCGCAGCAGCAGGAGGGGGTCGCGGTCGTCGCGGCACGGCCCGGCGCACGCGGAGGTCTGGCTCGGCGTCGTCGCGGTGTGCGCACAGGAGAAGGTCGAGCTCGTCGTCGCCGCGCCGGTGAGGCGAGAGCGGCGGTCGTGGGGTGCATGCCGAGGTTTGACTCGGCGGCAGCTTCGCCAACAAGGCGCGTGGGGAGCAGGTCCCCGCCGGTTGGCCCGCCTGGCTCTCCGCAGTCGCCGGAGTCGGCCATGGTGGCGGCGCGGTGGGGCGGCGCAGGGCTAGGGTTCCGGGGTGTGCGAGGCCATTTTTGTAAATATGCAAAACATAATAATAAAAATAATAAACTGAATTTGAACATTTTTTTTAATTCCTAATTGCTTATTAGTGGCGCATGGAGAAGTTAGCTGTGGCGCATGACGGTAGAGGTAGCACGTACAGGGTGTAGCTTACCCGTGGCGCACTAGAATCCACTATCAATGACGCACGGGTTGGTGCGCCACTGATAAGTTGGTTACCAGTGGCGCACCGCTAGTGCGCCACTGGTAACACTTATCAGTGGCGCGAGTTTAGTGGTGCACCACTGTGCGCCACTGATAAGCGATTTTGGTGCGCCACTAGTAGCCTTTTTTCTACTAGTGCGGCAAACACTTGTCAATGCTTCTGTTTATCGGCGGCTCCGTTCCTACCGTGATTTAGACCCCTGTGCGATGGGATTCTATATAGCTAAATAGATCATCCCTACTAAGTATTTCTATCAACATGCAGCCTATCCACCTCAGCGGTCTCCCATGTCATCATTTTTTTCTTCATTTATCTTTTTGCAACAGAATACTCCGTATCTACAAGATGTCACTGTTAGACGTGTACGTGTAGGACACGTCTACCTAGCCGAAATCAAGGAGGATTAGATTTTATTAGTTTATTTCCATAATTATAATCTCTTTACTTGACTACCAAGTCACCTCCTTGTACTATATAATCCCATCAAGGGATCCAAATCAATTCAAGTGCAACAATTGCAATTGCCTTCATGGTATCAGATTAGGTTTCGATTCTCTCCCCATGGCGCCGTCACAACCTACCGCCGCCGACATCGCGGCCGAGGCCGCCGCCAAAGCAGCCCTATGGGCGCTCGCGGCCGCACTCCCCAGCATCCGCGCCGCTGTTCCGGTCACCCTCGAGCTCTCCACCTCCAACTTCCTCCAATGGCGGGGCATGTTCTCCGACGCCGTCGAGAAATATGCCCTAGAAGACCATCTAGATGAGAAGGAGTACCCCACCGATCCCACACCACAGTGGAGTCGGAACGACGCCATCGTCCGATCGTGGCTCAACAGCACCGTCACGCCCGAGCTTCTCGCCATGATCGTCGACACCACCACACCACTTCCTGCTCATGCCTTGTGGACGCGGCTCTCCAACATCTACCACGACAACGCTGAGACCCGCTCCTCCTACCTCGAGCAAGAGTTCCACGGTCTCCAACAGGGGTCCATGACCGTGGCTGATTACTGTCGCAAGCAGAAGATTCTCGCCGACGAGCTCAACGCTTTGGGCACAACCATTACCGACAAGCGCCTCGTGCAGAACACACTTCGCGGCCTCGGATCTGGGCTTGCCTACATGCGCACCCTGACCCTCAAACAGCGCCCATTGCCATCGTTCCTCGACGTGCGCTCGTCTCTTCTGCTCGAGGAACTCACGTTGAAGCAGTCCGAGCCGTCTTCTCCTACTCCGACCGCCTTCCTCGCCCGAGGCGCCCCCACGCCTCCTCCACCGCGCGGTCCAACAGAAACCGCGCCGCCTACGCGCCGCCCCTACCCATGTCGCAACTTCCAGCAGCGAGGCAGCTGCCAATATGGGGCGCGATGCCGCTTCCTCTACTCCGGCCCTCCTCAGCAGCGAGGTGGAAACTCCAACACGTCCGGGAAGGGCTCGCAGACGTCATGGCCATCCATGCAAAACCCTTGGGCAGGGTCTATCCAGATGTGGCCCGGTCCGCCACCACGCCCGCCGCCTCCCGGCCTGCCTCAGGCTCATCATGCCATGATGTTGCCTCCATCTTCGTGGGCCTACGGTGCTGCCTCGTCCACGCCGTGTCCACCAGGGGTGCCTTCGCCACCCATGGCCTGGATGCAAGGAGCTCCACTGTCCACTCCGATGCCTGCACCGACATATGCTGCGCCGCCACCGTCTTTCGACCAAGGACAACTCATGCAGGCCTACAACACCATGTCCCTCGCACCACCACCTCCGCATGAGTGGATCATGGACTCTGGCGCCTCTGCCCACATGACCGGCAATCAGGGTAACCTTTCACATATCCTCCCCTCTAGCTCTCCTTACCCACATGTTATCGTCGGCAACGGTCATGCTCTTCCTATAACTCGCACTGGCCACACCACCCTTTCTACTCATAATCACTCATTTTCTCTTAATAACATCCTAGTAACACCTAACCTTGTAAAAAATCTTATTTCCGTCCGTAAGTTCACCACTGATAATCTTGTTTCTATTGAGTTTGATCCTTTTGGTCTCTCTGTGAAGGACCTCCGCACCAAGAACGAGATCGTCAGGTGCAATAGTTCCGGCGACCTATATCCCTTCTGGTGGCCGTCTTCCGATGCGCACGCCCTCTCCACCACCACGTCATCTTCAACATTGTGGCATCGTCGCCTAGGACATCTCAGTAGTCAAGCTTTGTCGCACCTAGCACGTGTTTTTTTTTCTTTTCCTTGTAATAAAAATACTGCCGATGATCACCTGTGTCATGCTTGTCAATTAGGAAAACATGTTCGTCTACCTTTTGATACATCTTTTACTCAAACTATGCGTCCTTTTCAGCTTATCCACTGTGATTTATGGACTTCACCTCTTCCTAGTGTGTCTGGTTACAAATATTACTTAGTTATCCTAGATGATTTCACCCATTACCTTTGGACTTTTCCTTTGCGTGCAAAATCTGACACTTTCTCTACCCTTAAACACTTCTTTGCCTACGTCTCTACACAATTTAACACAACTATCCAGTCTGTCCAATGTGACAATGGTCGCGAATTTGACAATAAAACTGCTCACCTTTTTCTCCTATCCCTCGGCGCCACCCTTCGCATGTCTTGCCCATACACCTCTTCCCAAAATGGTAAAGCCGAACATGTCATTCGCTCGACTAATAACATGGTGCGTTCCCTTCTTTTTCAAGCTAGCATGCCACCAACCTACTGGGTTGAAGCTCTTCACACTGCCACATTTCTGTTCAACCTACACCCTACCAAAACCTCCAACACCATACATCTTACGAAGCTCTCCGTGGTCTCCCTCTACCTCTTGCGCACCTACGAGTTTTCGGTTGCCTTTGCTATCCTAACCTATCCGCTACAACACCACACAAACTAGCTCCTCGCACAACCGCGTGTGTTTTTCTTGGGTACCCCTCTAACCATCGCGGCTATCGTTGCCTTGACCTCGCGACACATAAAATAATAATCTCTCGCCATTTCGTATTCGACGAAAACACCTTCCCTTTCGCCCAACAATCCACTACACCTCTGATGGCCCTTCACGTAGTTACCTGCGTGAAAAGTAAATGGGTTAGGTTGAGACTCCAAGTGCAGAGTGTGTAGTAAGTGGAAGACGTGTTTTCCCCACGAGGGTGACTCGAGGGTTTAATATCGAACTCTCGGGGAATCAGTAGTGAAGATTTATCTTTCCTATCCTTCTTTTGGTTACCTACAAAACAAAGTAAATGTTTTGGTCCTCAACCTCACCTAGTGGTTGTCAAGCACAAGGTGTGAGAATGATATCAAGATAATATGCAATGCAAACAAGAAATAAATATGCAATGGATGGTGGTAGCAATGATAAATGATATTTTTGGGTTTTTATGATGAATGCAAGATGTAAAAGTGTTTTTGTATTTTCGGATTTTTAAATGGCAGAAAATGGAAAAGTGGTAAAAGTGGTTGGAAAGGTGTTTCTTATGATTAAAAATGGACCGGGGTTCATGGTTTCACAAATGCACTCTCTCTTTAATAAAGTGGTAGACAATGGAACACTAGAGTTGACATATGAGATTGCAACACAACAGTTTAATGACAAGTTATAATTATATGGGCATCACGTCCTAACATAGAGACCTTTTGGTTATTAGTCTCTCTTATACTCCACCAAGATGCGAACTAAATCATAACACCTCAGTAATTAAGATAACTCAGAGTATAGCAATAAGTATCATGACATGAAGTTAAAATAAGAACATGCTAGATCTAGTCATGGAGTAGTGGCAATGGTCACACCCACATCTCCGGTAGCATGGTATTTCTTTTTATCCCTAGTGAGGCAACAAAGTAAGGTAAGATACCCAAGTGGATCGCAGAACTTTCTCTCACGTTCACTGCACTAGCCACCCCCCGTTACTCCAACTAATGCACACGTTCCCCCTCACACGCTCTCATAAACATGCTTGATCATGACAAGTAAATAAGAACGGGGTACATAATATGCATCTACTTTCATAACTGAAACAAAACCATTGCAATCTCAAACATATATTAACTCATAAAAAGATCCACCACAAAGGTATTACATAGATGACCGTAATCATGTTCAGCAGCTCATACGGTACTAATTAGTGAAGCTCAGAGAGAGAGAGATACATAAGTTACTTCCACAAACCCATAGTCCAGAGGTGGACTACTCCCTCTTCATCATGGAGACGGTGGAGAAGTCGTTGGAGAAGATGGAGACCACGCCGGCAGCGCCCCGCCGGAGTTTTCCCCCTCCAATCTGCAGCTCCAGGTCTCTGTTTCGGTGTTTCTGTGTTTCTGCGGCGCTCCTTCCAGAGAACGTCGGGGGACTATTTTTATAGGGTTTTAGGTCAAAACGGAGTCGGTGGAGGAAAGATCGACGGCAACGGAGCTCCGAGGCCAAAAGGGGGGTCCCACGCGGCCAGGTACATGGCCGCGTGGGCCCACTCATCTGGCCCTCGGGCCTCCGCTTGTTTGCTTCCTTCGCTCCCACGCTTTGTTCCTTCCAAAAACTGATGCTCGTAAATTTCCAGGTCATTTGGACGTCGTTTGGGTCCCTGAAACATTAAAATATAGAAATAGGGTTTTCTGCCTGCGCAGGGTTAATTCCATAAAAAATAGGAAACATATCAAATATTCCCAAAATCATTATAAAACAGTGATATAACCCTTATATGATGCAAATATGACTGGAATATAAGTAAAATAATGCAAAGTTCATGTATGCATTTTACATGCATCAACATCCCCAAGCTTAACCTATACTCGTCCTCGAGTATGAAGGTGATAAAACTAACATGGACTTTGCAATTTAATACTACAATGGATATCAAAGATGATTACTATTGCTACATAGAGTCAAATGATTCATTCTTAAAAGGAGTAGCAATATGCAAGATAGTTTATGAAGTGATATCAAGTATTCAATGCAAGGATGTTCAATGATAATTCACAAAGTGTAACATAAGAGAAAAGTACTATGGACCACATGTATGCATAATAATAAGTAAGAACATCCTACAATGGTCATAGAGTATTGATGAAAATCTGAATATAAAAGGTGGACACTTTGGAAAGATATATATTGAGTAGAGGTAAAGCATGAATAAGTTTCATCTAACTTCTGAACTTCTCTACTTAAGTCAATGATTGTAATATGGTAATCCTTGGTGTCAAGCTCTCATTCCCCTATCATAGCATCTTGAATGATTAAGTTTAAAGTGAAAGCAAATACGAGTAGTGTGCTTGACAAAGTACAGGTTGAAAGTCTCATGCCCCTTGAATACAAGTACCTACTCCATGTGTTACTCAACTTGGAAAACAAAGCAAGTTCAAGTTAAATATCATTGTAAGTAATAATAGTATCATTAAGAGCGTCAACTGGGGTACCTCTTGTCCCAGGATATGGAACAAGCCCATATCAAAATGACAAGACAAACAAACACAATGAACAATCTCAACACCCTTTTTATTTACCATTGGATAGCTTTTTATTGTAAGGTGTATCACAGAAGGTTCACCATAGCATGTAAGTAAATTTCCACCATGAATGATGCATGGCTTAGATTAGCGGCCCAGGCGTCTCTCTAACCATTTATACAAACTCATTTAAACTCACTTCATTTCCACATTTATTTCACCCATGGTAAGCATCCATAAACAAAAGTACATGATATCAACTAAATGATGAAGTGCATGTTGAAAGCTTGCCATGTGACAGCACATATGAGCTAACTCTCAACCAAAGACATTTGTCAAGCCACAACATCATAATTTTAATCACAATGGGTCATGTTTTATTTATGCAATGAAAGTAAAGTGTGCATCAAGTTCGAGAGAGCTATATAACCAACTTTTCCCATAACAATCAACAACATAAGCATTTTCATTCAGAGGTATAGATAACACAAATATCATGATAAACATACTCGGAATAGCATAAAGCTAATAGGTAGATATGGTGGACTCACTGGAAAAACTTTGGTTGAAGGTGTTGGAAACAAGTTTTTGCTTGTTGGAATTTTTGGGCTAGCAAGAGGGAGAAAGTTGACCATCTAAATGCATGCATGAGTGTCCATAGAACTAACTAATCCATGTTAAACAAGGTAAAATAACATTAGCATCAAAACATGAATAAAAGATAGCTCTTGATAAAATACTTGCAAATTATTACTCATTAACAAGCTCATGAATCATGCAATTATATGTATCTTTTAAAATCAACTCAACATCCCTTTTCCCAATCTTATAATAGCATCCAACATAATTCAACCCAAATTTCCAGTAGCTCTCTCATATATAAATGATAGTGTGGTGGTCTCACAAAATAAAAATCAAACCTAAACAAACAAAAAGACGCTCCAAGTTTATGCGATAAAGTGTTTCGATCGAAAAACAGAAGTTAGACGTGTGCAAACCGAGAGTGTGTAGGTCCAGTGGGGTTGTCTTCACATCCCCAAGCTTATGGTCTTCACCATCCTTGGATAGCTCTTGGTGCATCTCCTCTAATCCCTGTGAAAAAACTTCAAAACACCGTTTCTCCCATTTCTTTTTCTGTGGGTGCATTAGTAGTGATAAACAAATAGATTTCTTGCTGCATATAATCCTTAGACAAAAATTCATATGAATGTCCAGAAAGTGTATAATGTTGTATGCCTACTCATAAACTCAATTGGATCAAAAAGATTCAAGTTAAAAGTTCTAAGCATGCATCAAACAAAATGGGACAGAATCTGTCCAGAAAAACAGCAGCAGCTAAACGTATTTTTCTACCCTACTTAACTTTGTCGAAAATTCCGAAAAATTCATGCATACAGAGGATGAAAAGTTGCAACTACAGTTAAATATGAGCTCATTCGGAGTTACAGAATAAGAATTAAAAATCATACCGTGCACAGATTCGTGCAGGAATAAAATCTCCGAACGCTATAAGCAACTTTTCAACCAAAATGAGTAAAACTTGGCACTTTATTAAAAATTCCAGAAACTAAACTAAACACAAAGTCTCTTGTTACAGCAAGAGGACACAAAGAAAATCACAAATAAAAACAACCGGGTTGCCTCCCGTAAAGCGCTTTCTTTATAGCCATATAGCTAGGCTTCTTACTTGATGTTTATTGTGGACGAAGCTCATGAGGGAGCTTGAACTTTGGTGTGTCCCTCTTCCTTGGGAAGTGTTCCATGCACTTCTTGTGTGGAAACTGAAACTTCACATTCCCTTCTTTTGAATCAATGATAGCACCTGTAGTACGAAGAAAAGGTCTTCCAAGAATAATTGGACTAGAGGTTTTATTCCCCATATCCATGATTAGAAAATCAACAGGCACAAATGTCATATGTAACTCTACCATAACATCACTTACTTTCCTAAAGCATGTTTAATGGAATCATCAGCAAGTGCAAGTTCAATAGAGCATTTTTCAAGATTTTTCAATTCAAGTACTTCATATAGTTCTTTAGATAAAACAGAGACACTAGATCCTAGATCAAGTATAGCATGGTGTGTCTCTTTTCCAATGGTTACTAGGACTTTGGGAATCCATATATCCCCAAGCTTAGGTGGTATCATAGCCTCTTGGTTGTACCTAGCAATCTTTTCTTTCAAGACATGATTAGCAATATAAGAACCAAAACCAGCTTGGTTAACATTGATGGAAGGATCACTTGCAAATTTTTGTAAGATAGATATTAATTCATGCAAGCTACAATTCTCTAAGTCAAGCAATGGTTCCTTGACTTCACTAAGCATTTTAACTTCCTCAACTTTCTCTCTTTCATTACCATAATAGTTTCCTTAGCAATTCTCTCTTGCTCATGAATATGTTCCCAAGATTTATTTATAACCTCTTGACAATATTTAATTGTTTCCTCATGTTTTTGAGCTATAATGGTGTTCTTTAATGAGGAAACTTCCTTAGTGAGCTGATCTACCCTTTCAAACAAAGAGTCTTGTTTTTCAAACTTAGATATAAATTCCTTATTAAGCTCCTTTTGAGTAGATATAAATGATCTAATGGTGTTTTCCAAATCACTAGAAACATTACTACTAGTGGCATATTTGTTTGGCACATATGGGGGTTTATTATAAGAGTTATAATTGTTGTTACCATACCCATTATTACCATAGTTCCTAATGAAGTTGACATCAATATTTTCAGGATTATTACCAACTAGTTCTTGCAAAGGCACATTTTCAATATTTTGTTTATTAATGAAAGCAAGAATAGTATCCATTTTAGATGACAAATCATTTGTTTCTTCTATGGAGTTCACTTTCTTAGAAGGATTAGGTGCTCTATCAGTATGCCATTGACTATAGTTTTGCAAAATGCTTTCCAATATGTTCTTAGCTTCTACTATAGTTTTTCCCATAAAAGCACCTCCAGCAGCAGAATCAAGAATATTTCTAGACATGTAATTTAGACCATTGTAAAAAGAGTGTAATATGGTCCATTCGTTGACCCCATGTGATGGACAAGTTCTAAGCATAAGTTTAATCCTATCCCAAGCCATAGCAACATGTTCATTTTCATTTTGCCTAAAAGAAAGAATGTTGTTTCTATTTTGCAAAATTTTAACAGGGGATAGTATTTCTTAATGAAAGCTTCTTTTAAATCATCCCAAGTTTTAATGCTATCAATAGGTAATGAATGCAGCCACTCTTTAGCTTTTCCTCTAAGTGAGAAAGGAAATAACTTCAGTTTTAGAATATCACTTTCCACATTTTTAAATTTCTGCATGTCACATATTTCAACAAAATCATGAAGATGCATAGAGGCATCCTCCATAGCACTACCGCCAAATTGTTCCCTAGTTATCAAGTTCAACAAACTAGGACTTACTTCATAACTCTCAGCATTTATCTTAGGTGTGGCAATGGGCCTAGCAATAAATTGATCATTTGGAGTGTTTGTGTAATCACACAACTTAGTTCTTTCTCCCATTTTAGCAAGTTTTTATGTGTTTTTTTAATTTTTTATGCAAAACTGAAAATAAATATGCAAACGAACAATGCAAGACAATGACAAAACAAGATAAATTGCTTTGAAGTAAAGATGGATAAGATGATGCTCACGTAGGTGCAACCTCCCCAAGCTTAGGTGTTAGCACAAGTTGGTGATGAAGTTGACTTGGTGAGATATCCTTGGATAAACCTTTCAGCAATGATTCCCCGGCAACGGCGCCAGAAAACAGTCTTGATGGCCTTCACGTAGTTACCTGCGTGAAAAGTAAATGGGTTAGGTTGAGACTCCAAGTGCAGAGTGTGTAGTAAGTGGAAGACGTGTTTTCCCCACGAGGGGTGACTCGAGGGTTTAATATCGAACTCTCGGGGAATCAGTAGTGAAGATTTCTTTCTATCCTTCTTTTGGTTACCTACAAAACAAAGTAAATGTTTTGGTCCTCAACCTCACCTAGTGGTTGTCAAGCACAAGGTGTGAGAATGATATCAAGATAATATGCAATGCAAACAAGAAATAAATATGCAATGATGGTGGTAGCAATGATAAATGATATTTTTGGGTTTTTATGATGAATGCAAGATTAAAAGTGTTTTTGTATTTTCGGATTTAAAATGGCAGAAAATGAAAAGTGGTAAAATGGTTGGAAAGGTGTTTCTTATGATTAAAAATGGACGGGGTTCATGGTTTCACAAATGCACTCTCTCTTTAATAAAGTGGTAGACAATGGAACACTAGAGTTGACATATGAGATTGCAACACAACAGTTTAATGACAAGTTATAATTATATGGGCATCACGTCCTAACATAGAGACCTTTTGGTTATTAGTCTCTCTTATACTCCACCAAGATGCGAACTAAATCATAACACCTCAGTAATTAAGATAACTCAGAGTATAGCAATAAGTATCATGACATGAAGTTAAAATAAGAACATGCTAGATCTAGTCATGGAGTAGTGGCAATGGTCACCCACATCTCCGGTAGCATGGTATTTTTTTTATCCCTAGTGAGGCAACAAAGTAAGGTAGATACCCAAGTGGATCGCAGAACTTTCTCTCACGTTCACTGCACTAGCCACCCCCCGTTACTCCAACTAATGCACACGTTCCCCCTCACACGCTCTCATAAACATGCTTGATCATGACAAGTAAATAAGAACGGGGTACATAATATGCATCTACTTTCATAACTGAAACAAAACATTGCAATCTCAAACATATATTAACTCATAAAAGATCCACCACAAAGGTATTACTAGATGACCGTAATCATGTTCAGCAGCTCATACGGTACTAATTAGTGAAGCTCAGAGAGAGAGAGATACATAAGTTACTTCCACAAACCCATAGTCCAGAGGTGGACTACTCCCTCTTCATCATGGAGACGGTGGAGAAGTCGTTGGAGAAGATGGAGACCACGCCGGCAGCGCCCCGCCGGAGTTTTCCCCTCCAATCTGCACTCCAGGTCTCTGTTTCGGTGTTTCTGTGTTTCTGCGGCGCTCCTTCCAGAGAACGTCGGGGGACTATTTTATAGGAGGTTTTAGGTCAAAACGGAGTCGGTGGAGGAAAGATCGACGGCAACGGAGCTCGAGGGCCAAGGGGGGTCCCACGCGGCCAGGTATGGGCCGCGTGGGCCCACTCATCTGGGCCCTGGCCTCCGCTTGTTCGCTTCCTTCGCAACGCTTTGTTCCTTCCAAAAACTGATGCTCGTAAATTTCCAGGTCATTTGGAGTCGTTTGGGTCCCTGAAACATTAAAATATAGAAATAGGGTTTTCTGCCTGCGCAGGTTAATTCCATAAAAAATAGGAAACATATCAAATATTCCCAAAATCATCTTTAAAACAGTGATATAACCCCTATAGATGCAAATATGACTGGAATATAAGTAAAATAATGAAAGTTCATGTATGCATTTTA